>WEZZ01034757.1:2044-14763 GCA_013400585.1 Chloropsis cyanopogon
GCACCTGCTCTCACCCTCCAACCCTGTGAATTGTTCCTTGTTGTTTATACTTTTCAGATGTTTGCCCACAATTACAGGGTGCATCTGTTGAAGGTAAACCACAGATGTTTAGGTCTATGATTTTTGCTTCTTAAGTCATTGCCGTTGTACTAATAATTCTGCTGCTCTTTACATAACTTCTAACCAGTGTGGTTTAGAAAAAGATTATCACCTCCAGATTATTTTCTGTATTACATTGACAGGCTGAGACAGTTCTGGCTGTTTACCTTGGAGAAGAGGCGGCTTTGGGCAGAGCTTTTTGCAGCCTTCAGGACGTAAAAGGGCCTACAAGAAGGCTGCAGAGGGGATCTTTTACAGGGACAAGATGAAGGAGGGCTGATTTAGATTAGATATTATTAGATTTTATTAGATGAAGTTATTGTGCTTTGAGCATGTTCATCCTATTCTCTTAGAATAAAGTAAGAGCTGCCTATAGTACAAAAGGTCTGCAAGTGATTAACTCAGTACTTTGCTTCAACTGAGCAAAGTACAATGATTGAGAGAAGAGAAAATGGTGGTTTGAACATTAAAATGTTGCCTTTAACTATAAAAACTATATAAATGTCAGGTATGCATCTTCCCACTGTTTGCCTATATCTTAGAAATGAATCCAGATATTGTCTTTCATATTCATTGCAACTATTTTCCTTTTCAAAATCTGAAGAAATCACAGCACTGGGTTTTATAAAGAGACAGACAAAGATGCAAAGCCCTAATGGGAACAACTCCAGAAAGATCCATATTATTTCCAGATGCAATAGCTTGACTGAATGGTGCACATTCTAATTTTCAGCTAGTTCTTTTATAATATTTTTCCACTAATAACTAATTCACCTAACTTTTGTAATTAATACATTTGGAAATATGTTTTATAAACACTAGTTGCCGTGTTTCATATAAACTGCTTAATAGAATGTTTTTTGCTGTCAGTTGAGAGCACACTGCAAATGTCAAGTCATAAAGCACAAGGCTTGATTAGTCAGAAGTCAACTGTGCTGTTCTAAAAAAAAAGGTACATCTCTAATGTGGAACACTAATTAGAATATCTGAGAATAGAACATGAGAAGAGTGAAAAAATAAATTTGTTTTAGTCTTCTTTGATAGAGAAACATTAAGGGCAAAGCCACCCACAGCATGCCATGAGGGAAGTACTCCAAACCAGTTCTGACACTGGAAGTATTGAAGCCATCAGTTCAGATCAAGTAAACCCAGCATACATTTGGCATCCTACTCTGAGACAGGGACATTCTTCTGTGACAGGTGCGCAGTGTCCAGCAGGTTATTGACAGCTGGAGAATAGATCCTACATTGCAAGAGAGAAAGCACGAGACAGCAGCCTTCCAGTAAACAAGCAAAACCTCCTAAACACCACTTGGATCCATGGGAGAAAGTTCATTGAACACTACCAATTAATTAAATTTAGGGGTTTTTTACTGGGATAATGGAAGGATGTTGTATTTTTTTCAGTAGCAGTAGCTTTTATATTTAAAGGAAAGTTAGAATGACTAGAAGAGTTCTCATCAACATATCTTTGCTGTCACTCAGTAGAATATTCTTATATTCTCAACAGTAAGTAGGGTATAGGCTTTGCTTTAACAAGATTTGGAATTGGTCAGAACTGTCCATATATAAAATATTTTTATAAAATGTCCATATATTCGATGTTTTTAACAACCCTGGGACAAAAATATTTTACACAGCCATTGAGCTATTTGTGGAATACTGAAGTAGAACCCTCAAATAATTTTAGGAATAAATTTGTAAGACTTATAATTTAAAATTGCACTCAGAGGTTCAATTTCTGTTAATAGCTTTTTACAGATAAGCGTATAAAAGAAATTTCAGCTGATGCAGCCATTTGTAGCCAAGCTCCCTACAGAAGAACAGTTTCTTAAAAAAACAGGGGATTCTTCCTATTCAAGTGTTCATTTAGTTTTGATACATTCAAAGCCTGTCTAGCACTTTCAGACAAAGCTGAGTGAATGTATGAGAAGCAGGAGCTAGGGGAGATAAAAGAGACATAAAAATGGCCAAGCTGAGGCTAAGATATTAGAACAAGTTTCTAAGTCTCCAGAGCATTCACTGCAGCACAAATTCTTATAAATACAAAAGCTTCAGATGCTTCTGACTTCACTACTTAATGAAAAAAAAAAAAACATTTGAATCATCAAGCAATAGGACATCAGGCTGCCTTCATGAGTTTTAGTAACCATATTGCTACTTGCCTTTTTACTATTTTTTTTCTGTTTTGCTGCATTTCATTTTATTTTCTCCCTTGATTTCCAATATCAGGTATTAGATAATTTAGCTCCACTATTTAGTTATGTTTACGTATCATTAAATCCTGCCTACAACTATCCACTAATGAGACATTGATAATGAGACAGTGATAGTGTTTCATGGATGGATTAGCTATTCCTCAGCTTAAATATCTCAATAATGAAGGAATTATTAGGGAAAAAAAGGAATCAAATAGCAAATATAACTAAACAGTTGCTGAATGAGGCCCTTCAGGGGGAAAAATGGATCATGCATGTTGGGCACCTTATGAACAAAGTGCAAAGTGATTCCTTTAGCACAAAGCACATCATATAGCTGGTTTAGTGCACAGTAGAATTTCTGAGATGTAATAAATTAGGGAGTTTCAGGTGTGTGTGTTACTCTTCACTGATTTTTACACAAAGATTGTGCAACAAATGATCTCCAGATCTGACTTTTAGAATAGTATCTTATCTCAGGAATGCTATTTTGTGAGAAACTGGAACAAGCAGACTTACAACTGACATTGCCTGCCCTCTTGAACTTTTCTGTGTTTATATAAAAGGAAGAGAAATGTAGTAGCTGCAATGAAGGTTTTGCTTTGGTTTTCCTTTGGTTTTCCTTTGGTTTTTCATAGGTTTGCCCTTTTGGTGTTTTTTGCTGTTACTCCTGCATCCCACTCTTAATGTTATGCAAGTTTTCTCAGACAGATTTAATGCATTACAAGATGTTTCCACTGGATGCATCACCTCACTTTGTTGCACCCTTTATAATCACTAAAGTGAGAACATATAGCTGTTGTTTCAAAGCTGGAAAGAAGACAAATATTTGGCACAGCTGTTTCCAGGAGCGATTGGCACTGCCTTCTATGCTCAATTAATAGATGGTTTTGTGAAGTATTCCATGCAACGTAGTAATGAGGGATTTGGACAATAAATAGAGGAGGGAGTTTAGAAAATCTCTTGAAGGTGATTGTAGAGGATTTTTTCACACATATTACTATTATTTCAGTAGTATAGGGGAAAAAAAAGTTAAAAAACATTCACCAAGTTTTGATTCTGTGCTCAATAAGCTTCATGGCCTAATGTCTAACCTTGGGGTTTTGGGTTTCTCTAGCAGAATTGGCCTCTACTTGCAGGATTTACTATGAGGCTCTGGAAGAGATGTTCAGAAAACTTGTGGTTGCTCCACCCCTGCAAGTGTTCAAGGCTGGGTTGGATGGGGCTTTGAGCTACCTGATCTAATGGAAGGTGTCCCTGCCTGTGGCAGGGCATTAAAACCAGATGATCTCTGAGGTTCCTTTGAACCCAAACCATTCTATGATTCCTTGCTTCTATGGGAAGTACTTCACCCTACCTGACTGTCCCTTGTCAAACTCTGCAATTTGTGTGAGTGTCTGTGTGGGTTTGTGAGTCTCTGTGTGTGTGAACTGCCACACAGTATATTTGTCATCAAGATAAAGAGAACTATTTGAACAGAAAGTTATGCCCTAAAATACTAAAAAACAATGAGGAATTGTCATGCTACATTGAAAGCATTACTGATTCATTACTATTGTAGCTGTAATTACTATCAGTTTCTTCAAACATCACGATCTCTCCTACTTTCTTGTTCTGAATGATGGTCCAAGTAGTATATAATTAGTCAAAAACCCTTGAAGGAAACTGAGGCTCTCTACGAGCTCAATGAATCCTCATGTTTCTTACACTCTTGGGAAGTTTATATTTCCTACTTAAACCCCTACACATCAAACTCCTGTGGTTTCTGATTTATTGTTTCTTTTCTTTGCATGGGATTTAAACCTCTGCGAAGACCCACTTATCTCTTATGATCCATTTAACCCCAACAAGGAAAATTTTACCCTTGAAACATGAGATATAAATAAAACTATAGTCTCCTTATTCAGATTTTACTTAGATCCATGGGAAGTACAGTACTAGGCTTGGTCTTTCCAAATGCTAAACAGCTTTACGTACAGAGTCCAGGAAATTCAGAAAAAGGCACAGAATATTCTATTCTTCAATTTTAGGAAGTTTTTACACCATCTACATTTAGGTTTTAATGTAGGAGGCTATTCAAAGCTAGGTAATTCTCTGTGTGGCCAGTGGAAAACCAAGCTTCCTTTGGTCCTGGTTTGGGACATTTATCTGAAGATCTCAGGGTTTAGTATGAGTCCAAGTGTTAAAGAAATGTTGACCATCATCAGGCAAGACATTGCAAACAAAAGAGAAAGCACTATTTGGCGCAGTAAAAAAGCCTTTTATATCCACAGCTTGAAGTGCTGATCTGTTCTCATCTCAAAAGGGATGTTGTGCAGCTTAAAAACCTTCAGAGTAACTTAATCACAAGGGTAAAGGGAATGGAGAAGCTGTCTTGGGGAAGGGAGGAGCTCTGGCAGGAAAATCCGAGGAGGAATATGATAATGGTTAGCAGAGTCAAAAGGAAGAAGTTAAGGTGACTATAGAACTATTTGGTTGTTTCTTTGTTATTTTAACCCAAAAATCCTACTAGAAGAAAGATGGGACACTGTCTAAAGCTTGCAGGAGATAAATTAAAAAAAAAAAAAATCTGAAACTCCTCTTGAAAAGTGAACCTTCAAAAGCTGATGTCAAGAGGAGCTGGTATGAAAGGAGTCAAAACAACTCATAGACTGCATGTCCATTAAAATAAACTGAAAAAAGCAGGAATGTAACCACTAATATCGCAAAAAACCACTTGTTCTGGATGATGGGGGAGTGAAAAAGAATGGATTGCAGTCAGTGGCAGGATTCAATGATTTCTATAGGCATCTTCCCTTATTGTTCCTCCTAGGGACCAAATACAGGGCTAAATGGTGCCTCCTATTAGGGCACATATGTATATTTAAATGCTGAAATTGAAATTATTTCAGAAATAAAATTAAAGTATGACTATTAATGAGCTGTCAAATGAGTAAAATAAAGTTTTGATGGCAATTCTATCTCTTGCCTTTCCTTTAAAGAGTTGTGAAGCATTGTGTAAGAGAAATTAATTCTTATATTTAAATTTCTGATTGGATCCCAGTGATTTCACATGTGGGGTCAAAAGGCCATGTGAAAACCATGTTACAGTAAGTATCCTGTTAGGGCATTGCTGTGGATTTATTCCACAGCATTGGCAGTTTTATGATATAATGCATTTTAGATATCTATGTTAAGAGACACTGAATCACAGCCTGAAAGTGCCTATTTGTCTCCATTGAGAATAAGATGTGGATTACTAGCTCTGACTTAGACATTCACACTGGAGATTTCTGCAGTGAAATGAGATGAATCATGACAATTCAATTTAAAGAGATTCTGATTTATCTGGATAAATCACTCGTTGCTCTGGAAAATAAGTTTAGTTTATTTTGTTAAAAGAAAAATACACAAACATAGAGAAAAAACAAAATCATATTGTGTCAAGCCAAATTCCCATCAAGCCCTGAATTCATGTCCAAAAAAAAAATCCATTAGTAGAAGACAACAGTGTAACAGCCTCAATTTCCTATAGCCTGTGTCTTGAATGCCTCAAGAACCTTATGAATCAGAAGTGTTATGTATGTGCTCCTAAGTTCATGCTTATGCTCTTAGCCCTGGACATTTTTAATCTATGCATTAGACCACAGGAACACCCACTCCTTGCCATCCCTGTACAGTTAATGTAACATATGTAACATAAGAAAGCTGTCTGTACTGTACCCCTGTGCATGGTTTGGTGCACCTTGAACTCTCTGCTCTGGTCAGAACACAAGTTAAGTTTTTAAGGCAGAGAAAGAATTTATTAGGTTTTTGTATAACTTCATTAATGGTTTCTGTTTTATTTTTCTGTTCTAAGAGGCTTAATGAAGAAGTAGAGAGCATAGAAGATCAAACTTTCTTTCTTTCTTTACACCATGGTTTACCCCCAAGTGCAAGCAAGTTCCCACTGATCTCCTCACTCACTCTCCCAGGGGAATGGAGAAGAGAACCAAAATGATAAAACTGAGAAAACTCATGGGCTCAGACAAAAGCAGTTCATTAGGTAAAGCAAAGGAAAACAAGGAATTAATTCCCTACTTCTATTGGACAGGGAGGTTTTCAGCTATGCCCAGGTCTGTAGGTTTCCATCACATTTAACAGTGACTTGAGGAGACAAACAGCATCGCTGTGAACGTCCCTGCCTTACTTCTCCCCCAGCTTTACGTGCTGAGCCTGACACCTGCAGCATGGGGCATCCCTTGGGACAGTCAGGGTCAGCTGTCCTCCTCCCAATTCCTTGTGCTGTGCCAGGTGAAGAGCAAAAAAGGCCTTGGCTCTGTGTGGCTGCTCAGCAATAGCAAAACTATCCCTTTGTTATCAAAACTGTTTCCAGCAGGAATTCAGAACACAGCCCTGTACCGGCTCCTATGTAGAGCATTAATTCTACTCAAGCCAAAACCAGCCCAATCAAGGATGTTTATTTTCCATAGTCATCACTGAAAAGTGAAACATATTTTGATCTTTGTAAAACCCTAAAACATTTTACAAATGTATAGGTTTTAGCTGTCTACACTTAATATTTTTCTAGATGAACAGACAAATATCAGTTTAATTTATTAAATTATTTTGAACTTGATTTTATTATACATGTTCTCAAGTCCAAAGTAGGCAATATTAACCTAGCATTAATCTAACCTTTGACGAATTCTCTGATTTCACTAATAGGAAATTGAAATGAATAAGCTGTTTTCAAACCCTATGGCTGCACAAATTGATGTGTATATTATCTTAATATTTACAAGTGAACTGTGGTTTTGCCTTTCTTTTGTTGATGCTGCAGACTACTCACTCATACAACAGAATTAGTGTTTGAATGAGGCTTTTCATGGAAACAGCAGCTGACCAAAAGAAGTAAGGATTTCACCGAAGTAGTGAAGTAGTAAAAAGTACATAGTATTGTATTTTGAAAGAATGCAAAGCAAATCTTTGTGTGTTTTTGTGTTTTATTTCCTAGTGTATTTAAATGTCTTGAGCAACATAAAATGCACCATTATAACATTATCATAACTAGTACAGAATCAATTTTATCAATTTTTTGTGTCTTTTGTAAAGCCTCTATCAGGAAGAAAATATTTCAGACTGTTAATATATTTTCTAGATTAGTGAACTACATATTATAAAGTTTATAGAAGTCAAAAGCCTTTATATTTTCTCATTATTATTCCACCGAACAAAGTAGAAAGATATTAATTTGTAAAAACCATATACACAGAAGAAAAAAAAAATGGGGTGAACACACTTCCAGTCTTCTTGCTTTTCTTGGAACAAAAATACCATGAAATAAACTGTCTGATTTAATTGGTTTGGGTCAGAACTGAAAACTCAGCGGAAAACTCCCTACCAAATAAAATGAAAACTTTTTTAAAAAAATATTCAGGTCTGAAAGATTAGATAGGCAAAGTAGTAGCTTTTTGGTTTGCTTTTCTCATCCAAGTGAGTGCTCCTTTATAAACAATCATTTCATTGTTATGTAGAAGAAAAGATTATCAATAGGAACACCTGTTTTACTCTGTCTAAACACAGTAGTTCTCTTCCTGTTCTGCTCTTATTACTTTGAAGCTACTTGGTTATCCCCTGCTGGCCTCAAAAAGACTGACTTAGGCCAGCTTTCTGAAGAGCTATGTTCTTTAATAAGAATTACTCAAAAAAAAGAGAGGTATTAATTGATCCCAATGTATATATGTGTTAATCCACATTTAAATGATTGTGATCTGTCCATTATCATTCTGGAGAAAAAATAATTGGGGTCCTCAAAGGTTTCCTTCTGGATCAGCAAAATTGCTGATTATAGAAAAAGTAGGAAAGAAGGGGAGGAAAAGGCAGAAAACTGGAAGGACCTGGTGTCCTTCTTGCTACCTGAGTTTAGGTGAACATACACAGGACAACAAAATTCTCCATTTATAGAAGGCTGGTGAAAAATTTCTTCACTCAGAGTGCTGTCAAGCATTGGACCAGGCTTCCCAAGGAAGTGGTAGAGTTACTGTCCGTGAATGTATTTAAAAGTGGCACTTAGGGATGTGGCTTAGTGGTAGACTTGACAGTGCTGGATTAACAGTTGAACTTGAAGATCTTAAAAGTCTCAACATAAATGATTCCATCATTGCATGATTCTACTTTAGATTTTAAACAGAAAAAAGTTACTTGAACTATGAGTACTTGTCAGAAAGCCCTTTTAGAAGTTATGAGGCAAATAAATGAGACAAAAAAGTATCTGCAGTTGCTCAAAGTGTTCTACCATTTAAGTCTATTATTTATCAATAGAAAAATATTATCTTGTATCAAAATCCCATGTAGGTTTTCTTTTTTTTGTCAGATTACAAATGGTAGGTAGAGCTGTTCTTCTTTCAATACATTATTTGTTAAATGTAGGTTTTAATATCCACTAATACAAATTGTATCCTTGTAGTTTCAAGGGTGAAGGGTAGACTCCACTCATCCTGAGAAGTGATACACCTGTATTGTCTTTGGTTTTGTGGACCTCATTTATGATCCTACCTTTCATCTTCTCTTTTTCAAAGGGAAAAGTCCTTACAAGTTTTCTTCATGCAAGATATTCCATTCCTCTGATCCTCCATTGTGGAAGGGGCTAACAGCAGGCCTGTTAGCTAAAGGAGCGAGAAGAAGCTGAGAAGCAGCAAGAAGAAGCTGATGAGGAGCTCTCTCCAAGGCTGTCACCAAGGAGACCGAGAGAAGAGAGGAATTGAAGAATGATAAGGAGAGAAGTTTGTAGATGCACGAAATATTTTTAGAAAGTTAGCAAAAGTCACTGTTACTTTTCAGCAACGGTGTTATGTTGGTTTATTGTGGCCAATAGCTGGGGTAGAAGAAGTATAAACAACTATAAAGTGTATAAAAGGTCAGCCATTTGTGAAAATAAAGTGTTGCCAACTAAGACTGCTTATGATCTCTGCTTTATGTTGTGACCACCTTGACAACAACAACAATATTCTATGTCATTATTTTAACTACTCTTCTATTTCTTAGATTTTTGTTGTGGTAATATGACAAGTACTTGTGTCATAAAAAATTTGTAGAAGGGACCATACAATGAAATAGAAACAACTGTTTGTTCTCTCCCCCATTGTTTTAGTTATAGCTCAATATTTTATTTCTCTTACCAAAAACTGATACTAGTCTTTCAACGAAATTCCTATAGCAATTCCAAGATCTCTTTCCTGATTATTAACAGCTAATTTAGAGATGTCCATTATGTAGATATTCTTATAGGGCACTTTTTGATACTGTGTGGTGATAATTTTTCTTTTTTCAAAAAAAAAAACCAAAAAAAAAAAAGAAAATGAAAACAACAATAATAAAACCCCGTGAATATTTGAAATTTACAAAAGAGCATGATATACTTCACACAAATTTGGGATCAATTCATAAAACCCGAAGAATGGAGCAGTAGGCAAGTTCATGAGGTATAAAACTGCTAGTGCAAGCTAAATGCAACAATTAAATGTTCTTTAGAATATAGTGTTCAGTATCTATTAAGGAAAAAGAAAAAATAAATCTATGTCTACTAAAAGTTTTACATTGTTAATAACAAGGTTGTTAGGTGAGAATTATTTGAAAAAACTTTTGTTTTCTATTTGAAAATAGAAAATCAGGATAAAATGCTACAACAAAATATAATACTTTCCATTCTTCTAGTAACAAAGGATGATGATAAACTCTTATTAGTAATACATATTTGTTACCAGCAAGCTTGGATAATAATTTAAATCTGAATCTCATACAAAGGAACATTTTCAATTATTGCCCTGAGACATAAATAAGCTCCTAATGACATTTTGAACATACTTAGGAGATCAAGTCCTTCTCATTTTATTGGAGATAGGTGTTTATTTACTTAAAAAAACCCTTATGAGCATCTACCTGCATCTATTCACAACTAAATACTTTATAATTCTAATTAGAAATCTTTTGCAAATAATAATTACAACATTAACTCATCCCTTCTGGTGGCTAAATTGAACACCTGCCTTTAATTATGATGACTTGGAAAAAAGAAGCAGCCTGAAGATTACAGGATTGTAGAATTGGAAAAAGTATTACAAGAGTGCATTTTGTTTAAATAAAACCACCTTTACAGACAAGTGCCCAATTATCATTTATATCAGAAAATATTTAGTTTTACATTTATTTGCTTTCAGAAAACAATCATTTCAGTGCATATAATAGGGAAAAGCAATGATCCTGAAAGCAGAAAACTCAGCTATGGGTGATTCAGAAGCTTTCAGAGAATCAAAATTGCTTATCTTCTGATTGAAATGATCTTTGTTTCCTGATTATGCTTGTGGACCCTGAGCAGATGCTCAAAAACATCAGCTTCTATTAATCTGTGAGCAAGGTATCTTAGTAAGAAGTGGGGCTACAGAATAGAATCTGATTATTACAAAACAGAGCAACTCACCAGTCCCAGGGACTGTTGTGTAAATCTGAGTAAATGTACATTCACCATTTGGCCAACGGAGCTGTCATTATAATCTATCCTACAAAATTTAAATGATACTTGAATATTTTGACAACATGGCTGAATGGGGTAATCTCATTGAAATAATCTTTTCCTTAGACATGGGTGCTGTGGCCTGGATAGACATATTAAAGCAGGGTGATATAACATTCATATATCACTGTATGCATTACTGATGATTATCATAAGCTGACAGAATTATAGGCTACATCTATAATATGTGTAAAAGGAAACTAGGGCTCAAACTTGGCATTGGGAAACAATCCTGTACCTGGTTATATTGTTAATACAGACCCTCTCCCATGCCCATGAAACAACAGATTGGAAGGGACCTCTGAGATTGTCCAGTCCACCTTCTCCCTGGAAGAAGTTCCAGTGTATATGTTAAATCACTTCACTCATCTTTTCTGGGTTACTGTTTCTATGTTCAGACACTCTCATTGTGATTTTTCCCCCTTTCTCCTTATATTTAACCAAAATTATCTTTTTTGCAGCTTGTTGTCACAGCCTCTTTACTGTGCAACTCCCAGAGGAGCCTTGCTCTTTCATCTCTACATCTCTTTGTAAAGCATCTGAAGACAAAAGTCTCCTCCTTCTCATTCTCCACTCTCAATTGAATAAACAAGCTCCCTCAACCTCTCTCTGTATTTCTTCTGTTTGCCTTGGCCTATTGGGCTGCATTTACTGATATAAGCTGTTGCTTGCTGAGATGAATTCTCTAGCCATCACTGTCTCAGCTGTCCCTGATATCCAAGCATCCTTCACATTAGATAAAAGACAACATCTTATGATTGCGAAACTCTAGTGGAACATCTGAATAACAGCAAAAAATCTTTGCGTTCCTTCTAGGCTTTTAAATTCATCTGAATTTCACCCCAGACTGGATATTTAAACTTTGGAATTATGCATATAAAAAAGCTGTGGAAATATACCTTACAGTGCTCAGTTTTGCTTCTCTGCCAGCTGTCTCCTAATTTTGCCATACTGTGCTGTCTGTTCAGCCATGGAGTTCTTGGTTTATTGTTCAATGCTTTGATTTCTATTACTATGAAGCCTCTATTCCCTCCACTTGTGCTTTTTTCTTCTAGAAAATTTGGAATACTAGATCAAAGGTTAAAAACTCAATATAAAAAATAACTTGCAGAGGTTTTATGTGTTTCAATAATTTGCTACTATCATGAAAATGAGGCATTATCTACAAAAATATATTAAAAAGAGAAGCAAAGGAAGAAGAATATTGGAATCAAGTATGAAACCACTATAATTCACCCATT
This sequence comes from Chloropsis cyanopogon, assembly GCA_013400585.1. NCBI lineage: Eukaryota > Metazoa > Chordata > Aves > Passeriformes > Irenidae > Chloropsis > Chloropsis cyanopogon. The sequence goes on from WEZZ01034757.1 coordinate 14,113, forward strand.
GATGCTATTTTGATGAATGAGCTGATCTGCACAATAAACATGGAATATGAAATGGATGTTTTCTCCATCACTTCAGATTTCTAGGGCTAGCTGACCAAAATCTGAATGCAGATTGGAATTTGACTTAAGACGTTGTTTTAAATAATGACCACAAAGTGATGGATATTAATATCTTAAAGTATGGAAGATCCAAAATCAGGGCAATGATCACATCTCAGACACACTTATATAAAATAAGTTGGATTTTGGTTCATATTTTTTTCTTTGGCTTAATGTGGATACGCTTAAATGCTGGCCCTGTGCAGATGACCCTCATCACTAGAGAATCCTCTGATGATGTGGAGTGATTGAAGATTAATTAGTTATTCCCCATGAGAGGGAGGATGATTGTCCTCAAAACCAGGAAATTCCAGCTGTCAGCGTGAAGTGATTATTTGTAAAAGATACATGTTAGACAGCTGTTAATACCCAATTTTACTTTTGAGCTGCATACTTAACATATTGACAAAATAGTTAATTATTTAGCCCATTCTCTTTATGCAAGCTCATATTAAGTGATGACCCAGAGAGCTGCCACCTGAGCCTAAGAAATAAACAACCAAAAGTACTCAAAAAACAGATATGGAAGAATCTGGCAGGAGAGCTGTTAGT
>WEZZ01034759.1:2064-39970 GCA_013400585.1 Chloropsis cyanopogon
CCTTTACTGTTTAATGGGGTAATGAAAGAAGAACACTTAAAAAAACCTTGTGTGCATTCTTTGCACATCTAGTCTCCTCACAGGATCAGTGCTATTATATGTATATGTGGAGTACTGGAGGTATGGAAGAAAACAGTTTGTACAGAGCCTTTGGATGAGTTATGCAGAAAACACTTGTAAAAACTGCTGGAACTGCAACATTTTACTTAATGTGTTTGGGTCAGACATTCTCCTGCAGCCTCACTGTCTACCTGCAGGTTTGTTGTGTTTGTAATGCTCATCTAATACAGCTGTGTTTGGGTTCTGGTCAAAGCAGCTTTCAGTTGCATTGGGCTTTGGAATTGAAAAAAAAAAAAAGGCAAAATTGAAAGTATAGACTGCTAAGCTTTTTCTTTTAATTTTCCTGTCCTTGATCTTTGTTAATAATTCTTGTTAGCTGTTGTTGTGCAGTTTTAGCAGGTTACTCAACCAGGAGTCTTTGTTCCTAGAATTTATTTAATACACACACTTTGTAGAACTATAGTAATTTAGCCCTTAATCAAGAGAAGTAATCTAGAAACTCTTAAGATAAGTGTATGCATCCTTTCTATTTCAGGGCATGAACTTCATTGCTGGATACCTGATTCTTATTACAAAGAACGAAGAGGAGTCCTTTTGGTTGCTGGATGCTCTTATTGGAAGAATATTGCCTGGTATGTTAAAAACATAGTTTTATCCATATATTGGATTTTATCTTTGCATTCTTCTCCAGCTGTAGACAATAACTGCATCTGGTCTGTTCAGTAGCTCTCTGAGCTCCCTTGCCTGGATCCCTGGGTTTGCAGGAGGTGTTTACACAATCAATTTAGCCACATGTATAAGCTGAACCTCGCTGCTCATGTGAGGTAGTTTAAAACCAGAAGCAGGCATCAGGCACAGCTATATTTTTTACTCCTGTGAAATGCATTTGGGAATGTTTTTCCTTGGGATTTAAGTTTAGAGAGAGAATCGTTTTATTCCTATTGAATAGGAATTCCTATTAGCATTGCACAGGTCTGACTACAGATACACCTTAATTGTAGGTGGAAGGCCTCATTGGAAGACAGTAGAAAATGGGGGACTAATTCCTTATTGCCCTAGTTTTGCTTTTGCNTTGCTTTTGCACAGATTTTTATCTCAAATGGTTGGAGGTGGAATTCAGTATTACCCTGTCAATTAGGTACTGGTCAAGGATATCAAGGTTGATTGAAACTTTCACTTTTCCTTTTGTCTGTTCACGTTTAAGATTAAACAAAAAAAAAAATTGGTTCCCTATTGAATAGAAAGGAAAGACCTTGAGAAATGAAGAAGAATAGCTGAAAGATTCTTTTCATGCTTTTGAATGACTGTAAGAAATTATTTTACACTGAATACACCAGGTAGGAACTTGGATTTTCCTTGTGTGGAAACAGTGGTTGGACTTTGTTTCCAGACTGAAAGAGTAGAGACAGGCAGGGAATGCTATGAGTTGTTGAATCAGTCTGCAAATATTTAACACTATGCAGCCTTGAAGTTTACTTTCAAGCTGTAAAAATAGTGTAAAAAAATCTGCTGATTGTTGCCTTTGTTCAGCCTTGAGAGCTCTAAGCTGTGCAAACAGGTAGGAGACACGGCTGCTGTCTGCCCTGGGACCTGCCACTGCCTTGCATGGGGAGATGTCTGCTTTGACATCACCGTGTCAGGGATAAGGCACTCGGTAAAAGGCAGGTGTATTGTGAAGTGATGTGTGGAAACTCTTGCCGTCAATCCTTTCAATAGTCTTACACACTTTTATTTGAGGCAAAAGAGGCAGAGTCAGAATTTTATGTTTGTTGTTTTTGGTAGGGAACCTAATTCACTTTATCAGAAAACCTTTATATATCCTTCTACACTTTACTGATACTTGTGGGAAAAGTTGTTCTTATTTTTCCCTCCTAGCTGTTCACTTTATCTTTGGCCGGTAGCATTGGTGATGAGAAGAAATTCATAACATGAAATGCAATTACTGTATATAAAATAGGTGTGTATTTACTCAAGTTATAGGTATATTTTTACTTTTCTGTAACAAGATTGTTGTTACTGGCTTCAGCCTGGGTCCAACTAGGCAATATGAAACTTCTATATAGTATGGATATTTATATTGAATAATACAAGGCTTTATTGACAGAAAACTTGTTGCTGATGCTCTTCCCCCACTCAATTTTTAAAAATACTTTTATTCCTCCTATTCCCACCACTCTCCAATATAGTTTGATTGGTATATTTATAAAAGTCCAAGCATGACAGATAAAATAATTGGCATAATTTTGGTGAAATACTGTGTGTGCATATGTGAGAGAAAGAATCAGATAGACCATATCCATAAAGCAGCTCACTCAGGTCAATAATTACTGCCTTTCTATTAACAGTGCAAGGTATTGCACATTTCAGTTTTAAGCCCTGTAATTATTTGTTAGGGAAGCAGAGAAGCACTGAACCTCTCAAGATCTTGCAGATCTCGAATGTTTTCCAGGTTTTCAGAGGGAAGACTGGGAATCAGTTTTGTTGGATGCTAGCAGTTTGATTAGCCAACATTTTTCCATTAGTTTGGTTGCTGATTGGTTTTCTTGATTTGTTTGCATTATAATATACATGTTTTTCCCCTGTCATTGTACCAGATACGCCTCCAGGTCATGTCTTCACTTTTGAGTGTGTCCTGTCACTGCCAGTTAAATCAGTGGTGCTTTAGGACAATTCAGAAATCCATTCTCTGTCCTCTGCCATGTCCCTTGGGTGCTTCCTCCCCTGCCCACAGGCATTTAATTACATTAAACAGCTGCTCCAGAACCCTGATGCTGACAGTGGTTTCCTTGGTCAGCAGATGAACTAAGCCAGCCACAGATCAATGTCATTGATTGGAAAATGTACAGTGTGACAGATGGGAATGTTCTGGGGAAGTGACAGAAAATGGGACTCCATCAGTAAAGGTTTTCTGGCTCAATTGTTGTGTTACACTCAAATGGAGATAACGCAGCTGGAAGAGAGAGCCAGTAAATTATGCTTTGGTTGACTGGTAAGAGGAGTTGTGTGCATGCCTTTCATTTGGCTGAATGTTGCACTGCTGGATACAGCTGGGTGAGGCCAGAAAGTTCCTGCTTCTGCTGAGGGCAAGCCCATGCATTTCTGCCTGCTGTGTGTCAGCTGCTCAGCCAGGGATTTGGAGGGATTATCATTTAAACACAGCAAGTGGAAAGAGAATTATTTGTTTAACTGAAGTTTTGGTGTTACCAAGTTTTTTTTATTCCCAGGCTCATTCAGACAGATGGCTGGAGCAGACAGCATTGCCCAGAAGAAGCAGTACAGATTCAATTCAAGCTCAGAGTGCATGTGCCTGCAGTTTGTACACAGCGTAGCTCTGATGGTTCTGTCTGTTCATCACTCTGATCCTTGTTGAGAAGTTTTGGGGATTTTTTGTGCTGTTAAGGAAAGAGTGAGGAGATTGCTTTAGAAAGCTTTGAGTAGGTAGGACCTTTTAACTGGTACCTCAGTATGTAAGTAAAGGAGTATACTTGTCATATTTTACATATTTGTGATTAAATGGTGAGCTTATGAGAAGAAAAACTCAACAATTTGGTCTCACTTTAGCATGACAGTTATGCTTATATATTGAAGAATAATCCCCCCTCCCACCTTCAGTGGTTCTCAGTCTGGAAGCAATTGTGTATATCAATGTATACTCTAACTAGTCTACTGGACTATTATACTGGAGTTACTCTTACTGAAAACTAGTTATAGAGTACTTCTCCTGTGGTTAAGAGAGGTCTCATGAGTTCTGCACTACCCTGTTCATGGCCACTTTGATATCCTTTTATTCTAGTGTCAATGCCAACTTTTGGGGTTGAGAAAAGTCCCCCTCTCTTTACTTTTCATGTATTTCTAGGATGCAGTCAATTAATTTTAGAGGTTTTTTGTATGGCTATGCTCCTTCAGTCAAACTCTTCTCTTGCATGAAACTTTTCTCTGTTCCTCTTTTAGTCTAATAATTATTCTGTAAGCTTGTTCCAGTTTGAATTGATTTTTCGATTTTTTTTGTAAACCTGATCACAATGGCCCACTTTTATTTTCCAAGAGAGAATCAGTTAGTGCCTTGTGCAGTGGCTCTTTTCACAGTGGAAAGTGTTTTTCTTAAGAGAGAAAAACTGTAGGATTTCCCACGCCTTTTTTCCCTAGTGGCACTCTGGTTTGGATTTGTGATCTCCATCATAATGCATGTGCTGTTCCTTCTCTCTCATGGTCAACAGATGCATTTAGGAATTCATAACACCTTTTTGCTGAACTTTCTTCGAGCATTCTTGTTATTTTAAATCTCATCATGTCTCTTACTCCAGTCTTTCCACTGTTACTTTGTTGTGCTTTGTGTATTGACATGGGTCAGTATTTCTTAGTTTAGCATTGTCAACAAATACCAGCTTTTTCTTTTTCTCCAATGTTCTTAATAAAAATACTAAGCATTCTTCAAGAATCAATCTAACAATCTTCCTTCAGTCTCATTACTTTTTAGCAGCTTCTTCTAAAATTTTTTTACGCATCTGTACTGCCTGATTGTTTATAAAAACATAAAAGAGCAGAGTTTTGAATGATTAAATAGTCTCCAAAGTAGTAGACTGCACCGAAGTATCTGGCATTAGCTGCAGGGGCACAAGGTGCAAAGCAAGGTGCCACTCTGGTGTGTAGTGTAGTGACTGCTGGTTAAGGCAAGTGCCTGCATGCTGAGATAACAGGTATCTCCCGTGTTTGTTCAGCGCTCTGGCTCGCAGTTGTATTGGCCAGAGACTCGCAGGTTGCACAAGAGGTAAAGAGACATGAATGTTTGAACTGAATGGCATCATAGCTACGTATCAAACTCTTGAATATCCTTCTCTTTGGAGTGATTAATGTTATAACAATCTTTTGAGTCCCATCATACAGACTTCCAGGTTTGAAGGGAAGGACCACTTGGGAAGTGCAGAAGGCTGTACTAAGCTGTAAAGTATTTCTATTTAAACTGTTTGCTTTTAATTGCAGTTGAGCCTCTATTCATTTTGTTCTTGTGGCTGAATTTATTTAAATACCCTGATTGGGTATTGACAGGGAAGCTTTGAATGCCAAACTGGCTTGGCAGCTGCATCTTTGCAGATCTGCATCTCCAAAGGGAGTGGGCCTCTTCACAGGAAGCATTTTTACTTAGCTGTGCAGGTAAAAAACACTGCTAGACCTAAACTGAGCTGAATTTGCAGCCTAAGATGGGGACTGTTGTGATGAAAAGCATTTCCTGTCAGAGAGGACTTGAGCACCTCAAGCATATGCTTCTGGTATGGAAAGCTCCTTTCAAGGCTGTGTGTGACATGCATGACACCATGTTGGCAAAGTAGTTTTTGACAGGTGAGCTTTTTTTTATAGTACCATCAACCCAGAAAATTTCAGCAGATTGGTCAGTTCTAGGCTTCAGTTCTTTATCTTCTTCCTCTGGCAGCTCTCAGCTACAGGTCTGTGAGTTGGCAGGATTCTCAGTCATCCATGGAGTTCCTCTGTGATTGCATTTGAAGCCGTAGTGGTGTGCCCCTCTGGCCTCCAACATCACATCTGGTACTCAGAGACAGGAGCATTTTGCTGGTCAGCTGAATGAGTAAGAGTTTTGAAATATGGGGCTCCATCATGCTCTACTGTTAACCCCAAGCCACAGTGAAAGCAATAATGTTTGAGCATTAGAGGTCAGTTGAATGTACCTAGGAATTAAGCATGCAGTGTCCTGTTAAGCTGAAGGTGGAATGAAGGAGTCATGTGACTGTATTTAGAAACCATGATAAGCCTGAAATCCTCATTACTTACAAATCTGAACTGCTAGGGGATTTGTGAGACTTGAGCAAGCAGGAAGTAAGCAACTGATGGGTTTTTTTTTTTCTTTAAAATTACACATTTATACATTGGAAATAATTTATTTACTTTCTGTATCATATCTCCCTCCCACCCAGTCACGAACTTCATCAATAAAAGAACAATCTCATTATTTAGTAGGTGTGTTTTAGGTGGCTGGGTAGAACTCTTACACTTTTGTGTGAAACAGAAGTTTGCTGTACATGACAAGAATATCCATGCTATCAGCCTTACTTTTGTGAGGAAACATGCAGCAAAAACACCCATAGTGTTTAAAAACGCTGAAGAATATTGTGTTTCTTGACATGTGTATTTGTACTACTGTTTTTACCCTGGAAGCAGGACCTGTTCCACCAAGGCAAAGTCAAGAATGCCTCCTTAATTCTGACAAGCAAGCCTTCATTGATATAATTTGATTATGTTGAACTTAAAGTATCTTCAGTAGGTCATCCATGGCACTACTCTATGTGGGACTGCAGCCTTTGGCTGTCTGTGCAGACAGTGCTATTTGCTTGTTTATCTACCCAGCAAATCAAAGTTTCATCCCTTCCAAAGCCATCAGCAAAATAACTTGTCAAATGAAATCTTAATTCAGCTAGGACTGATTGAAGGTAGAATTCCCTGGCTGCATGCAAAGGAGGAAGGTAGGTAGAGTGGCATAAACACAGAAGTGTGGATTTGGGAGAAGAGGTCATGGTTTTTTTGTGATGTGGAAGAACCAATTAGTGGCCAAGCCTTAGTGTGCAGCACAAGGCTTACTTAGTTGGTGCTTTATATTTCATTAGAGTAGCCATGTTGGAGGCATGTTCTATTTTCTTTTTTTAATATTTTTTTTGTTTTATTTTTCTGTATTGGCTTGAGTTGTGAAAGCACTCATGTGCACGTGGAATTGAAATGATACTTCTGCCAGAGCCATCTCCATGCCGAAGGGACTGTGCGGTTCTACCTGCAGAATTAACGCAGCAAAGCCACAGCTGCTTTTTTGGTTTTTTGCTGCTTTCTGATGGTCAGCCAGGGCTCTGTATGTTCAGTTACATTTTTAATAAATGAACCTTACTGAATATGTCACTTTGACAGTAAGAAGCATAATGTATCAGCTGACAAAGGTATGATGGATTGTACATGATCAAAGCAGATCCAAATATACAATTTTGTATTTTAACATGTAAATCCCCATCAAATGTATTAATATTCTTGAAGTTATCTGTGTATTAAATACCAAGACTCATAATATTGGAAATGTAACTGGAAATCTAACTTTCCATACAAAAAGCAACATAAGGAAATAGTAGTAATTCTTCCCATTGTGGCCTTTCAGTACTTAAAGAGAGCTTTAAAAAAAGGTGGAGAGCAACTTCTTACAGGGGCAGATAGTGATGGGAGAAGGGGGAATGGTTTTAAATTAAAATATGGGACACTTAGATTAGATGTCAGGAGGCAATTTTTTCCTCATAGGATAGTACAGCAGTGGAACAGGCTGCCCAGAGTAGTTGTGGGTGCCACATCCCTGGAAGTGTTAAGGCCAGGTCAGGATATCTGAGTGGCCCCAGACTTGGTTTGTAAGAGTGACCCTGCCACCACTGCTAGTAGTATATTCAAACTGTAAATCAGTCTTATTAAAAACACTTGATATATATTTTTTAATTGGAATTCGAGTTGTCCTAATTTGCAGGTATTGCTTTTTTTTTTAAGACTTTCTCCTATTATATTGAAAAGCCCACAATGCCTGGTGTGTTTTCTCTATGAAGTTGTTAACTTTGCTTTTTATTTTTCATGTATAAATGCTACAAATAAAGAGGTTCTTTACAGAACTCAGTTTTTCTTAGTATTTATAACCTTTTCTTTTGTTTTTTGTCTTTTCCAGTTCTTCAACTTTTTGCCTGAATTGTAAATATCAGAGCTGGGTGCAGTTTTCTAACCTCAGTTTTGCTAATGTCATAATCAGATGATGTATTCTCTCTTCAGTTGTGAATATATCCAAGGATTGCTTTGGCTTTTTTTGAGCTAAGATGTGCTTACTCCGGATTCATTGTATTTGCAACTTAAGATACTGCAAAGTTGAGGAGTTTTTTCAAAAGTTCAACTCTATTAGTTGGGTTCTTTTAAATGTGTCATAGTAGAAAGAAACACTGACAGCAGGCTTTGATACTATTTCAAAATATAATACATATGCAGCATAGTTGTCAACATGAAGAGTGTGTTTGTTGGTGTAAGGAGATGTGCTTTGGGAGTAAAGGAAATTAACTGAAGAAAATCATGTACAGTGGTAACTTTTGTCTACCTAAATGTACAAGATGTGAGTGTTTAGTTTGAGAGAGATGCTTAGAAAATGCAATCTTGGTTACATTTCATGTGTTCAGGGTCAGAAAACTGGAGTGCTTTACTAAGCTGTCAATTTCTGGCTAGTGGAGAAGTCTCGTTCTTCTTAGAGTTTTAAAACCTGTTGCTTCAAGAATAAAATTAATTATCTTGCTAGCTTCTTCAAGCCTGAAATAAGAGGATTGTGGCTATCATTCCCCTTCTATTCAGACTGAAGTGTTAGATTGGCTTCCTTCCTCCAGTGCCGGACTAGAACCACACGTGTTGGTCCAGCTCTGTTTTAAGGTGCTTCTGTCTCAGTCTCAAGTAATGTGCTCAGTGGCCCCCATGGTGTGGCTGCAGCATTCTTGTGAAGAGCTGATGAAAGTGTAACACTGGGGTTCTTCTTAAGCGCCAGAGGATATCGCTGCTGTGTTTTGTGCTGAGGTGTTAAGAATAATTTGTCAGTGTGGTCAACTGATAAAATATCTATTCTTCCTAATCCTGTGGAGGAGTTAAAAACACAGATCCAGGAATCCTTATTCAGCTGAAGTCATCAGTCATTAGGACTCATTATACAGCTGTAAGCTTTTTTTTTTAAAGTTTGTTTCCTCAACAGGCATGATAAGCAGTTGTAGTTTTCAGTGCTTGTTCTTGAATTTCCTCTTGGTTTGAGGACATTTGGTGATAAAAGTCTGTCAAAGGCTTTTGTGAGTTAAAAGCCTTGGCTCCTGGGTCAGCCCCATAAGCTGCAGACTTCTCCAAAGCATGCAGCTCTTTAGACAGGCACAGTTCATGGGGTGCAATGACTGGAGTCAGGCCAGGCTATTTGGGAAGAGCCCAGTGGGGAGTATTGTGTGTGTGCTGTCTGTTGGTGTCTGTCAGCTCAGTGATACTGTGAAAAAACCAGTATCGACAAGTGTAGCCATTCCAGTGGTAGTGGATATGAAGAGGGGCAGAGGGAAAAGAGGAGAGCTGGCCAACAGTATTTTGCTCAGTTATATCTAAGCTATATGGGAGTGTTTTTGGTATTTATAACTTTAAGCTGGACTAGTTTTAAATGATGCAAATGTCTCTACTGAGCAGCACATAACAGAGCTGGTATGTAAATAAATAATTAACATCACCAGTTTCATTCTCTGTAACTAGAATGTCTGAAAGTTGTATTTGTGTTTTCCAGCATGCTGCTAACTGCAATTTGTTTCTCTGAGGGGTTACACATGAAGTCTTTGTTTCTTTGTATTTCATCTCTGTCTTCTGTAATGTCTGCAAGGATGACATCTTTGCCTGCCTTTCTATTGTCTTTCTAATTAATAAGCATCCTTCTTCAGTGTCCAAATGGCAGGTAGCTACTACATCTGCTCAGAATCCCACTGTGCTCTGTGAAATGCAAATGGGAAACCAAAGGCTCTTTAGCTCCCTGGGATCTATTTTCCAAGTTGGGGACTAGAAGCAAAAGATGAATACAGACAGATGGCATTACGTAGAAACAAACACTGCCTTTTTGTGCTGGCTGGAAAGGTGTTAATAGTAAGTCATTTCTCAAGATATATTACTCTAAATTTTGTGTAATCTCTATATCAATCAATAAGGCTCTATAAAATGCTTGCATTCCCATTTTTCAAAGTTAGTTCAGCCATCCAAAATAAATTTGGTTTCCTTATATTTTCTTAAAGCTAATGTTCAATTGTGAATGATACAGCTAATGCTGGTTGTGGTGTGAGTTCAGTACCCCAGGACAGAAGTTCTCAGTCAGTTTAGTTTGAAGGAAGAGATAAAATATAGCTTGAACCTGTTGCTTGGTTTGTTAGATTTTCTTTTTTTTTTCTGTTCCCTGGATAATTAGGAACTTGTATTTTAAAAATAACATAGTTAAGAGGTTTTAGCTTGCCATTTAACCACATATCTGCAGGATATCACTCTGGCCAGGACACCTGCAGGGGTCACTCTGGCCTGATGCTGCAAAAAAAAATTGGCAGTACTCTTGAGTTTCCTCCTTTTCCTGTTGTGGCTTTCTGATTTCTTCCCCAGTGTAGGTTGTTCAGCTTTTAATGTAAGGCTCATTATGTAGATACTTAGAAACTACAAAAGCTGGTATGTTTTAAATGTTTACTTTTTTCCCCTAAAAATGCTCATGATGGAATCTGTTTTGGGTTTGACTTGAAATGTAGGAAATGCAGAACTGAGTGCTTTTAATGAAATTCTGTTCATGGAAACCTCTGAATTTTTGTGCCAGCTCTTAGGCCTGCTCTATTTCCCTCTTGGATTCCAGTGAGGTCTGGTAGCAAATGGTATCTCCAGCAGGGAGACATTCTTGAATGTTGCTTGGTGGTGTAAAAATGAACTATTTCTGCTACTGTGGGAGGAGAGAGAACATTATCATCATCTCACACACAGCAGCCCACCCCAGTTCTCATGGACATTTATAAACATATTCTTGTGAATAAAATACTTTGCATTGCGTAAAGTGTGAGGAAAGTTAAACCAGCCAGTTTTTAACTTCCCAGTTGGTTTGGATCTCCAAGACAAATCATCCTGTCCCAGGCTAGGCTGTGTAGGCTCTTGAAATAATAGAAGTGCTGGAAGATAAGCAGCAGAGCTGAGGTCTTTGAAGGATTTTTTTTTTACCTTTTGTAACTCTTGACTCCTAGAGATAATTTAAGACTGTAAGAGTATTGCTTCTTAAACTTTTATTTTTGGAACCTCTTAATCTATTTGCAACAGAGAACAAGGTCATAGAGTCCCTGCAAGCTTCATCCTTATTTCCTACAAATCTTATTACTGTTCTGGAGCACAAGCAGCCAGTTATGTCTTAGTCCTGGACATTCTGGTAAGATCCAGAGGTGCTAACTGTTGTGACAGGGAGACAATAAAATGTAGTGTTAGGAATGTCTCTGCCAGGACAGGTTTCCAGCTCAGTGACTGCATGCCACAGGCAGTGCAGCATTAATAACAAAAAGCCCTTTGAACAAGGGAAAAAGTCCTTTCATGTGGTCACCTGTGTTGTACAGTAGCAATAAAGCTGGCAGCTGGTGAAGCTGGCTTTTCCTGTTTGCTGCTTGACTCTAAGAAGCAGCAGCTGATGATCCCAACAGAGCCACAGGGCTACATTGCTGTTCAGGGTCAGGACTTTGACAAGGAAGGAGCACTTGGCAGGATGAATTCCATGTGAGGTGCTGCCCACATTGTCCTCTGTTACACTCTCAGCCCCTCCTAAACTTAGCAAGGCATCCAAAATCCATCAGCAGGTACTCGGAACAATGAACTGGGCAAAGCACAGGGGTCAGCAACAAAGGGAAAGCTGAGAGGAAAGTACAGAAAGCCTTGGATCAGTTTACAGAAACACTTGAAAATGCCAAATTGCATATTGAGAAACTTGATTTTCATATAGGTATTTTTCTGGATTTTAGTAATAAATTAGTAATAAAATTATTTATAATGCAATATTCCATTTGTTGCCTTCCAGAAAATGTGATGAAAAATAATGTAGTGTGTATCACCTAAAAATTATGACTTCAATTTGACCCTTTGAAGAAAAAAGGAAACAACCTGGCTATGTGTTTTTTTTCAGGAGAATGATATTTTGTCAGAGGATATTCCTATAAACCACCTTGATCAACAGATATCAACAATATTATTAGCCTATTTTCTTAATTAGTAAGTGGCAGATTGGGAGCAGTTACTGACTCAGGTTTGTTCTGGGTCATCAGCTGCTCAGTATTTTGCCAGATTATTGAGAGGGGAAAAACAATTGAGATGCTAATTAAATGTGGATCATGCAAATCTAGAAAATTCAAACAATTTGTAAGATATAAGATATGTAAGGAATATAAAGCTCATGTGTTTAAATGGTAGATGAGTAAAAATAATTAACTGTGCTGTATTTTCTGAAAAACAGCTTTGTGGTGTGGGGGAGAGGTGGGCATGTGTAGACTTGGTTATAGACAAGGATATTTTGACTTCTGGGTACAGCAGCCAATTATAAAATATTAGGAAAGTAGGGCACACATTGAAGCATTTGCAGCAAGGGAGAGCTGCAGGATTTTTGCTGAGGGGACATTTCCAGAAGGCTTAATGACTGGGAATCCCTAGTAAATAAGAAGGAAGTAGAAGAGCCATGTAGGTTAAATGTTACCAAGCACTTAGGCACTGAACCAAGTTACAGAATCATTTTCCCTAGTGAAACCAGACATGGACTGTGGAAGGTGTTCCTTGTAAGTGATCTGTGGGTAAGTTTTGCACAAATATGAGGTCCTCCAGGAATGTTTCTGAAGGATTTGGAAATGTGGCTTTCCTAATTTGAGGAGCTGATTTTATATACATACATTTATGTATTAAAGTATATAAACAGGAAAAATAAACAGAAAATTACATATTAATTATGTGTGATAATTATAATACCTACATGAACTATAATTAACATATAATAATTACATGTAAATATGTGTTGAGTGCAGATTCTTTTAACCTAACTTCTGTTGTGAAGTGGCAGCTAATATCCTGAAAACCCCTGCCACTCAGTTATTGGCATTTGCATAAATCATTCATCACTCCTCCCACTGGTTCTGCAGCAGCGCTGGGCTGAACATTGCAGTGCTGTGTACCAGGGCACATGGGAGCTGCTCCTGCTCCACGAGGAACAGCAGGGGGCTGCCCCAGATAGATGAATAGCTCCTTTTTTCTTCCTGTCCAGCAGTACAATCTAACAGACTTGAATGAAAGTTGAATTTACACCAAAGCTTCCTAGCTGCTTCAGTAATTTGTGGAGTGACATATCCACGTTGCCTGTCTGTTAACTTTTTGCTTCCCAGCTCTCAAAGAACTGGGTAGGTGTCCAGTTGTTTTCCTGAGATCTTGACATTTACTTTGCTCTACTACAGATTAAAAATAGCAGCTGCTGTTGGTTTCAGCATATCAGATGATTGCAGCAGAGTGAGTGGGCTGCTGTCCTTCCTCCTGAGGACATTTGCCAGGGGTAACTTGAAGAAGTTTTCAGTACTCACGTGTTTCAGGAGCACAAATAAAGAGGGAGAAAATGGTTTGTGGATGTATGAGAGGAGGAAGGATAGGAAAGGGAAAGGGCTTGTTCTGTTACTTGTTATTTGAGACGTGATTAGATTTCACTTGCATTAAAGCAGCATTTAAAATAATATGTACTCAGCCAATTGATGTTACTGTTACTGCATTCCAGTTTAAAAATGAGCTCAGCACTAATAAAACATGCAGAAAGAGAGGGTTTTATGTTGGCTCTGAGATCATGGTGTGTTTTCAGTACACTTTTCCAAGGGATTATTTGTGTTTTAGCTGTTGGAGCTTTCCCTACAAGCAATTGAAAGGCAGGTGGTTAAAGAATATGTATGAGTGGCAGTGACTCTTGTTTCTGTAGAGGAGTTTTACATCTCAGTCTTCAGGGGGAACAAAGGATCCCAGACAGAAATCTAGGTTCCTAAAGATTGAATGTGATGCTCTGTAGTACTGTTAAAACCTCCTGTAGATATTGTAGAGTTTGGACAGAACAAATGTAGAGCAAATAGCTCATGGGGTGGGAAGTCTGTTCAGGAAAACCATTGGCACAGGAGAGTAGAATATTAAACTGCTCTTGTGAAATTACACAAGTTTAAGTAGTTATGCATGTACTGTATAGTTTGGACATATTTTTAAACTTACCTGTGGCACTGAGAGGTTTTATTAGAATTATTTCAGGTAAATAGACTTTGCTCTGATTCCTTCACCTTTTTATGAACTGCTGGCCTATGCTGTGTGTCTGGGGACATTAGCAGAAACCAGTTAAGAGAGAGAAACCTGAATTGCAGCTTCCCAGAATCAGTGAAGGAAAGAAAGGTGCTTGTGTTACCACTGGTTTCTTTCCATAAACAAAAGTTAATAACATAGGTCTTGTTAGCAAAGTGCTCGTGAACTATCATAAGTTGCTTCCCAGGACTGGAGTGGCCAAGTCCAGCTTAAATGTTTCTGTCAACATAGAAACCCAAAATACGAATTTCTTAAACATCTGTGTCATTCTTGTGACATACTGCAGCGTTTGAATACTTATGAATTGAAACAGCATCTTTTTCTTCCCTTAAGTATACCCAAAGCTACTCATTTATAGAGCTGAGACACTCATTATTCAGCCTGCACCTTGGTAATGAAAATGCTTACCCTGACAAACAGGCTGTGGACTGACAGCCAGAGAGCTGTGTTGTTCTTAATTGTGAATTCACCAGTTACTGCAGTGACCAGAAATGCAGGAATGTAGGTCTTATTTTAATGCTGTCTTGCAGATAAATTAAGTAGGAAGAGATTTTGCCTGAGGGATCTGTCATTCACTTCCTTTCAAAATTATTCTATGAGAAGTGGGATTTTCTTAGCTTAGAGAAAGGAGAGAAGAACTCCTACCTTCATGGCTAGGTCGCACCTTAGCAGATGGAGAGTACCTGGCCTCCAGCACCCCTGCACAGTTGATGCTCTGGGGAATTTGCATTTCCAGTTTGACTGGGCCTGGTCTAAAGGCTACAGGTTATTGTGGTGGTTTGGGTTTTTTGTTACCTGTCTGGGTGTTGTGTGGACTGGGAGTTGTGCAGCCTCCCACAGAGGAAGGAGGTGGTGGTCATATTGAACTGTTTAAATATTAGTAACACTTCTGTAGTTTAAGCTAGCAGTCAAAAACCACCGAGACGATCCTCCCTTGGGAAGGAAGAATGAATTGCCAAAAAACATCAGGAAGAAGATAGTTCAGTAGGTATGAATGAAGTGTTTGTGTAGAGGGATCAGCTTGGCTGAAAGAGCAGCACTCTATGACCACAGTGCAGAGATCTTTGTTCTCTGGGATAATTTACTTCACCTCGGGATTCCTAGGCTCAGTGTGCATTTTTACATTCAGCTGCAGAGGACATTCTCTTCAATTTCATGAAAAGATCATGTGCACAGATTCCTGAGTTTTGATTTCTTCTCTCCAAGATTATTACAGTCCTGCAATGTTGGGCCTGAAAACTGATCAGGAAGTCCTTGGAGAACTTGTGAAAATGAAAGTTCCAGCTGTGGCAGAGCTGATGGAAAGACATGGAGTCATGTGGACCCTAGTGGTGTCACGCTGGTTTATATGCCTGTTCATTGACATTCTTCCAGTGGAGGTAATTGGTAACATAAAGTTCTCTTACTAGACACCTCATTATTTCATTTGTACTGCTTTAGTAATAATTGCTTACTGGAAATCAAAGTTAATCTGAATTCTCTCCTTTACTGCAGACTGTGCTCCGAATATGGGATTGTTTATTCTATGAAGGGTCAAAGATCATCTTCCGTGTGGCCTTAACACTGATTAAGCAAAACCAAGCTTTTATTTTGGAAGCCACGAATTTCCCTGACATTTGTGAAAAATTTAAGCAGATCACCAAAGGAACATTTGTAACAGAGTGTCACAGCTTCATGCAGGTAAATTCTCTGCAGCTTTTAGTCATTCCAAATTAAAACCAAGACTGACTTAGATATGTTTTTAACTGAGTAAAAGATGGATCAGTTAGGAGAAACATAGCTGGATTGTTAGGAATGTTTTTTAAATAAGAAACTCAAACCTTTCTAATAAATATATTAAATAATTTATATTTAATTATTATAAATTAAATAATATATTTAATAGCTATCTAATTCCATATATAGCAGTCTATCCACATTATCTGTCATACAAGGAAGAATATTGTTTGCCCTTTTTACCAGTTAAGGCAGGAAGTCTGATGAGAAAATAATTTTAGTGCATTTTTCCTGTGAACTATGGATATTGATCCATGCCTTTTTTCAGATGAACTGTGAATACAGTATTATAGAATAAGCATGAAGTGAATTTTAAGCTTGCAATGATAAATGGCTGTAGTGCCTGAATACACAGCATTCTGTTTAGAACAAGATGGTAGCAGCAGGTTCTTATTTGCAGACAAAAACCCGTGAAGTTGAATGTCTAAGTGCTATGAGAGTCTGCTATCTAAGACTTATTCTTTTAAATTATTAATACAGTGGGTGCCACATGAGTATAAAACATTAGATCCAGGGCTTATCTTGGAAGATGGAAACATAAAAGGTGGTAGCTGTGAAACAAGTAACAGGAACATATCAATTGATCAACTCCACTATCATTGTTTGCTCAGTGTGCACAAAACTATGTCCTGCAGGGTGACATTCACCCCCCAAAGTGTTTCATGCTCATGGCACATCTCTGTGCAGAGGTCAGTCACAGTAGGATGTCATTTATACTAACTTTCATTATTGTTCATAGAGAAGAAAAATTAGCTTAACTTACTAACACTTTTAAGTCGTTTAATTAAAGGAGAAAGAGAAAAATCACAGGTACAGCTTTAATTTAGAAGGGAAAGGTTTGAGGGCTTTTTCCATTCCATAAACAGTTTAGAATAAGAATTTTATTAAATGTTAACTGCTTTAAGAACACCTGTTCAGAGACTGATGCTAACACCTTGAAGGACTTCCCTCCCACCTCTTTAATTGTGTTAAATTTTACACCAGCTCTTTTTAGAAAATCAACCACCTTTTTCTTGCAGTTACCCTGAGTAAAAGAATTTTAACTGTTATTTATTGTAGCAATGGGGCTTTGAAGGCAGTTAGATAAACAATTTAGGTTAAGTTCTTCTGTAACTTTGAAACATGTACCTTTGTCCTTGGATGTTTGTTGGGTTGGGGTTTTTTTCAGCAGTACAGGTAGCAGTAGCAGTAGAGGTGATGGCAGCTATCTTTATGCCTCCTCCCCCAGAAGAGAACCTTAGTTTTCAGTTCAAAGGCTTCTTGGCCAGAAAGCTGTTCTGAACTGGTTCAATTACAGTCTCATCTCTAGAGCTGTCATTTAACAGCTCCAGAGACTGAGGTGCCCACACACCTTAACTGTAGCTTAAAGTGCATAAACTTGTAGCTTTGCTTCACAGTTTTGTTCACTCAGAAGTTCTAGGTTAAGTAGTGGAAACAAATGTATTGTTCTTGAACAACAAGTGAAAACAAAAGGAAAAAAGTAATTGAAGATGTGTGATGGCATTCAGAATGCATCAAGTTCTTACATCCATATCCATTACTCCCCTGGAAAGCCTGGTAGAGAAGAGGAGGAAGAGGAGCAAAGGTAGTGTCGTGAGGGATTAAAACTGATTTTTTGCAGAAGGAAGACACTGGTTTCTTTGTGTTCAGAGCATGAACCACCTCTGCTAGCACCACACCAGAAGTGCACTGGTGCTTTGTCACATCACTGAGGAGAGTTTAATATGTTCTAAATATGCCACTTTCTACCACCTGCCATCCAAAATAATCTCAACTGGACACACATTCAAACCAAATTTTCTATTGCTGGTTCTGTGTAACTTACTGCACGTGTTATGAGCTACAGGTTTCCTGTGTGTTTACAGCTCAGCAGATGAAGATGTTACCCTGTTACAGGAAGGCCAAAGAGCAGTGAGCAATTTCACACTATGGACTTTGAAGCAGGGATTTCACACCTCGGAGAATTATGTGATAATTCCAGCATGCTGTCCAAAGACAGCATTTTAACTAAGAATTTTCTTCTTTTGCCCTCAGAAAATATTCACTGATCCTGGAAGTTTATCCATGGCAACAATCAACAAACTCCGAGAGACTTGCAGGGAGAAGTTGCTTTCTCAGGGATAACGTACCAGATGTAACTATGTGGTCAGATACTACAGCAATTGACACATTCCTCTATTTGCACTGATTAAAACACACTTTAAGCTTTCCATGTATTAATTGACACTTGACCAATTTTTCCTGCCTTTCAAGTAAGTGTGTTAACACTTTGTACTGTATGTCAGATTTGATAACTGGACCTGGTGGTTCTGTTATTGTTTGTTGGTGGTGTGTTATTTTTATTTTTTAAAGATTAAGGTATCTTCTGACTAGAATGTGATCAATGTCAGGACCCTCCTTTTAAAAAAATAGTCCCAGGGAATTTTGTAATATTAAAAGCAAACAGATGTATAAAATTATGTATTACTGTGTTAACTGTGACACCATTACCATTTGTACAAAATAAATTAATTTAATTTATCAGAGCCTGTTTTGTGGTGTAGAGAGTGAAATATGTGATCTGAGTCCTGACTGCCAGTCACTGGATGGAATACAAGCATCTTTTTCCTCACTGCTGTCACTTAAGGAACTCAAATTCAGCAAAGTGCAGGGCAAGAGAGCAATCAGTGATCTTCACTAGCAGTTGATCTATGCAGTGTGAGCTTGAGCAGCTGTAGTGCAATTCTCCCACACCTGTGTCCCTAAAAAATCCCTAAAAAGAAACACTTGTAAAGACATCCACGACAGATGACTTTGACAGGGGAAGATAGTGGGTAGTTCCAAAGTGTATTGGCACCGGGCCACTTCCAGCCCGGCTGGGGCCAGGAGTCTGGGAATTGCTTTCCTGTCCATACAGAGCCCTCTGGTGGCCAAATCCTCTCCTTCCAGCTGGGAAAAGGAGAAAAGACAACGAGAGCACTTCGTGGGGTTTTATGGCCCCTATGCAAGAGCTAGTTTGGAAAGCCTCACCTTTTAACAGCACAATCCTTTTCAGACTTTACTCCAAGTTCTCTTCATTCCTTCTGAATCATAGCTTCCCCCTATCCTGCAAACTGAGATTTTTTCATTCCTCAGCAGGGAAAAAAAAAAAAAATCACCTTTTTTAGAGGAAGTAGAGGAGTGCTCTTCTAGACAACTTAAGACTGCTACTCAACAGTGATTCTGAGTTATCCTATCCTTTATGGTACCTGACATACACCTTTTTCCTCAAGTACTGAATTGTAAGGACGCTAGCAGTAACATACTCCTAGTATGTCAGCAGGTATTCAGAAACACTAGTCACTCCTAGGAAAATTCAGAGGTTCCAGGTACCTTCAAGATCACAGGCCATTGGTCCCAAGTACACCAGCCTTACTGCCCTGCCTTAGGTTCTCTTGGTCAGCAGTGCTCTGTGCAATGCTGTGGTGTGCCCCAGCTCCTGCCCTGCAGTGCTGGTACTGTTAACACCAGAGCCTTCCTCCAGGAGGGAGTCAGGGAAGCTTTAAACACCACGGTTCCTTTCCACACGTAACAAGGCCCACAGCCCTCAGCAGATGTGCGTTTCCTACTTTGTGGTTAGAGGCCAACTTCAAAATCAAACATGAAATGTCATTTACATGGTCCTTAGATGAAGACCCTTAGCAGCACTGTCAGAAAGTGAGGCTTAGGCAGGCAGACAGATGTACCAACATGTCTCAGGAAGTGGCAGTTTAAAGAGTTAACTTCTCCAGGTCTCAGGTTACCAACACATAGCTTTCCTTGTTTCCAAACACAAAGTGCAAAATGAACCTGATTCCAACACACACATTAATGTTTTCCTTTGTGCCACAAAGAAAAAACTTAAGCACTTGTTTAACTCCACACTAAAGATTTTCTGAAGCTTCCCAAGTATAGCCAAACCATGACTTCAGCCATCAATAAATGGCCAACAGCTGCTTTTAAGAGTGATCAGCAATACTAAGAAATACAGAAAAAAAAGTGTCTTTATTAGCATTGTTACAGGCAATGCATACATAAGAACTGATCCTTAAAGTGTACAACCCCCCAGCCAAGTTTAAAGCAATAGAATCAGCAGATTGGTATCTATATTGTACACATGTGCAGTAACAGGATCTCTCTGAACCTTCCAACAGAACAGACTGAAATAACTTTACAAAAAAAAGTAAATAAAAATAACACCCATTTTAAAAAAGTACCAGCTCCTAACAAGCTGGCATAGCATCAAAAATATCAAACAGGGGAGTTGTCCAATCATAAAGAGTTCCTGTAAGGTTTGAGTATTGCGTCGTTCACACCCTGCATGTGCCAGGCATTGAGTTTAAAGCTTAGTAAAAAATACACACCTAAGAGACAAGGTGAAGTTCAGATTTTGGATTTCAATTTTGTCAGTTGTTACTGAATTTTTTCAAATGCATCATCAGTATACTTAACATCATTGCTCAATGGCAGCGGTGCAAATAATGAACCTTTTCCCTTTGTTAAGAGTTCTGAAATTGAGTCAGAGTTAGGAACATCTCTCTCTGGAATCTGCAGTTGACATAATCTTACGCCAATTCCAAAAAAGCACCCTTAAAAACTTTTAGCTTGTTTCTAAGTGGGTAAATATTAAAACTAGTTAGCAAAATTAAACACCAGAATCTTCAGAAGTTATTTTTGTGCATAGTTAAATGCTGCAAGATGATTTCACATTTAATAAAGCAGACTTTAAAGAAGCAATTTGCAAGAAAAGATGTTACCTTAAAATATCAATCAGTTCAGGGGAAATGTAGGGGGATTTTTTTCCCCCAGCCTCTTGCAATTGCTTTTCATCTATGCTGGATTTTAGTGCAAGTAATTAAATTGTTTGATATCCAGCATGGCTCCTCTTTCTGCCAATCAGGTAAGCAATCAAGACAATTAGAACAAGACCAGCAAGGGCTGCACCAACTATTATAGGGATCAGCATGTTATTTTCATCCAGTTGACATTCTTCCACTGAAGAGAGAGAAAAAGATCCATGTTAGGTACTACTGCACCAACAGATGGCTACATCCAGAACTTCAGCATTCTGCTCTCAGCATGTAGATAAAACTGGCTCAGCTAGCTTGTCAACAATGAAAAGGAAGCCAAGTCCACTAACTATGATCATTCAGGATGAAGGCTTTCTAGTACCACTTGTACACACAATATGGAGATTATACTGATTGTTTCCTCCTCGAGAGCTCAACACACCAATTCAGCCATCACAAATATCCATGTGACCCTCCCCACAGTCATTTTGCTTTCATCATAGTCACAAGGGACAGGTTTGCCCAAAAGGTAGCACCTTTCCTTAACTCTTCTCTGGACCATCAGGAACAAGTCCAAGTTGTTTCAAAGCTTTTTACATACTTCTCACACTAGCCTCAACTTGGACATCTTAATCAGCCCCCACATCATCTGTAGTGGGGCATGCAAAGGCTAAGCATAGCACCCACAAGCTGACATTTGATTACAGAATGTTATATTTATATTGAAGTATACTTGACAGATCTTGGATTTGACAGGGGCTGCCAAATGCAATCCTCTTACCTGGCCCGAATTTGTCTCCATCAATCTTGAAAATCTGGATCTGAACATTAAATACATTGACAAGGGCTTGGTCCGTGACCTGCAGATTCTCCTCAGAACTGCACTTGTAGGAGTTCCCTACTGAAGCTCTCAGCTCACTCATGCTGTTGTTTGATGCTTCGAATTTTGGATCTGTGTAAGAGAAAGTCTTATTATATAAATCTGAAGAGCAGGAGCTGTAAGCTCATAGAGGTGCAATCTGGTACACTCATCCCCAACATTTCTCACACATTATTTAATGCAGGCTACCCTTAATATTTAAAGAAGTAGTCACAGAGAGTAGATTTCTTAGAAGTCCTTACTTTTTGCTTCAGAAGGCAGGGTTGTGCTTACACTCACACCTTGCAGGAAGAATTTTTCAGCACTTGCATTCTTTAAAAAAAACAAAAACCAACAAATCAGTAGTTGTTATTTAAGATGATGATGTACAACGTAAGCTGTTCATGTTCAGGTTCCATTCTGCATGCATTTTGAGAAAGGTTTTTAAAATGTAGACCACAAATGGGATTAGCATCCAGAGGAGGTGTTTAGTTGGACTTTAGGAGAGAAAAGCTACAGAAAGGATGCACCTTAAAGAAGATAATTTTGTGAGAGGGCAAAGAGGCAGAGAAAGGGGGCCTTGCTACTCCCAAACTGTTGAGTTCCACACTGCAGACATAGTCCCACCCATTGCTTAAGCAGCCTCCTTGCAGTGAACTTGGTACCCCACAGAGCTGTAGAGTCATTTAATAGCAGCAGCTCAAGGTGATCAGCATAAAAAGGAACATGAAGCTCTGACAAACAGTGGATTCAGTCCTCAAAGGTACACAGCTCCAATACAGCACCTGGGGCAGGGCTGTGGGAAACAGAATTCCCAACCATCATAGGAGACCAGAAGACAAGCACATTTGGGCTTTGGGCTGCACACAGAATATTAATGAGGACTTAAATCCAGCTCCAAGCTTAAAATTAGATTAGATGCCCACTTGTCACAGGCTGCTCCCAGTTTTGGCAAGAAGCCTTAAACAGTAAGCAACACAATCCTCAAGGAAGTTCCCACTCCAAACAAAATACTTTTCTGTGTACACATATGGATGCGTGCATATATACATAAATGTATTCTTTGCACACAGTGGTAACCAAGCATAAACCCCACTAAATTCTAGCATTAAAACCAAAGGAACTAGTTACTCCCCTTCCTGTAGCTGTCTTTTTTCCTCTTGCACTTGCCCCAGTTAGTTTTCCCACATGAAAAGCACTGCAAGACCCTACATGCTTGCTACAGAGATTCTTACCAATGCAAACTGGAAGACAACCCTCGTTGTCTCAAAAGTCAGGTTCAACAAGGCAGATGTATTGTCACATCTCCCAGAAGCAGTTGTATTATGTGGTATGAAATTCAGCAAATCCAAACCCATCTGTGAGAGAAGAGGAGCAATTATGACCCTTGAAGAGACTGAGCACATCACCTTAGTCTCAGCTGAGGTGTGGCTGGCTCGTGTCTCGTGCCTGCAGTGTTGTGTTTGCCCTATGCTCCCGACACCAGGGCAGATCCGTGCGCGCGTTTCAGACCCGTGCAGGCTGCACCTGAGTTACCAGGCTGACAGACAGCTAAGGGCACATCTAACAAAGCTTTCTCTCTCTCTGGCTGGCTGCAGGCAAGAACCCACTGCTTTCTCCACACAAACTGCTTTGGTCCTTGCAGCTTAAGGAAAAACCTCAAGAACCACCACACTACGCAGAGGGCAAGATGCTATAAAATACTGCTTTGACATAAGGCAGAAGCAATTAACGGGACCACCTGTAAGCACAATCATCTTGCATGTCATTTCAGCTCAAAATGTTTTAATTTCGTCTGTGGTTCATTTTATACTGTCTTGCATCTGCAGAAGGCTGTAGGTTAAATGCCACTTGCCAAACAATTAAATAGAAACCCTTTCAGTAGTTCTTAGTTGATCCTCATGTGACCAGAAAACCTACTTGCCACCTCCTCACTGGTCATTACACTAGAAATCAGCTGTTCCATCTGAAGCAGAACACCAGAATCAGAGAATTTCACACAATTAAGGAGGCTAAAACATAGTTATCATCATTACAAGCCACTGTACAGCCCCACAGCAGCTGTAAGTGATCATGATTTTACCTTTCAGTCATCAACATCATAAATAAATGCAGCAGTTCCTTTTGCAACGCTGTTTCCTGTTGGGGGGACTCAACAGTCCCTCTGGGACTCTGGACTTTGTCCATAGGGCAGGCAAGCTGGGCTCTGCACCAATAGTGGAGGGAAAGAATTTGTGCCAGGGCTGGATCTTACATAAACCTTGTCTTTTTCTTTTTTTTACTATTAAAACCAGCTGTTAAGTAGCTTTTAAGCATCAAAGTCAAAACCCAAATGTTTTCAGTGCTGGCTGGAAGGTAATTAAGTCACAAGCCCGTCCAGTTTAACAGTAATAATTTTCCGAGTCATTCACTCTTTCTAGGCCTCAGGCCAAATTTCTGTATTTAACAGTTGAAAAATCTTGTTTCAACTGCAACTTTGATAACAGGATTCCCCTACTTATAACTTGGTCATTTTTACTACTTCTCTTAAATGACCATATATACACTTCCTGGATTCAACAAACAAGTTTAATACTGCTTTTAGTGTATGGAATAATCCTTAAGAACCACTTTCAGTGCAAGTGTTTGAAATGTCACTAGTCCAGACCATGTTAAGCAATTCAAATAGAGGATAATGATGGATGAACATAAACACCTGGGCTTTTTAAAGAAAAACATTTGCTTATAACAATTTACCAAGTCTTTCCCAAAGATGACATTTGAAGGCTTTGAAGAAACAGAAGTCAAAATGTACCTTTTCATCTTTTTTTGGATAGGTGATATTAAGCTGTAAGCCCATGTAGGCAAGTACACAGGTTCCATTTGGACCAGTCACATTGTATTTACCAACTGCAGGATTTGGAGGTGATGATGTTGGTGCTGTTGTTGGGCTAGCTGTTGGAACCTGGCTAGTAGTCTGTTTAGGAGTTGTAGGCACTACAGTAGTAGTAGAGACCATATCTTCAGCACATTCTGTCTCTGCAGAGAAAGGAAAACAGTCATTACCAAACAAAATGAAGTTGATCTACCTTTTTAATTCTCAAGGGAAAGGAAGATGCAATTCCAAGTAGCTTTTTTCCTAATAAAAGATAATAAAAGCTCAGAAACCCAATGGTAAAGCATTATTTACACTCTTGTTGCAAAGTTTGAGACCCTTTCAAAGCCTGGCATGTGAAAATAATACCTCTGCTGGTAATTTACTGAAGTTCATGGTGATCACATCCACTTTCATTCACGTCTCCAGCATTTCACTTTGCCATAGGGTCAGGATAAATGTGACAGAGCCAGCATTCCATGCTGTCTGTTCACAGCCAGGCTGGGATCCCTATCACTCACTGGGCACTTGTGTGGGAAAAGCAGAGGAACAGTTCTCCTGCTCACTGTTCAAAGTGGTCACACAAGAGATGTGTTCTCCTTCCCCTCACTCCCCTTATTCTGGCAATACCCAGAGTAGCCTTAAGATACTGCTGTGGCTCTTCTGTCCTTAACAGGGGGATTCTAAGACACTGCTTCTGATGCCAGGTTTTCCACAGTATCCTCTCACATCAATCCTCCCTTCAGCCCTGAACAAGCAGCCACACTCCACGGGGTTAACAATGCTGTGAAGGTGTGCAGTTCACCTTCCCTTTTCATCCAGTCCAGCAGAAACTTCCAAGGGAACAGCAACTTATTTATTTGCCAGAGTACTTGGAAACATGTGGCAGCAAGATCTTAACTTGATCTGGGAGCCAAGAAGGTTCCTGCATTGAACATCTAAGCCAAAACCAAAGGTCATAACAAAGACATCACTAGAGGCTTCCATGTTCCAAGCCAAGGTCATCTCCACATGCCAGGGATAACAACTTGCAACTTTTTAAGGACAACAGCAACTGCAGCAACAATCAACTCTGACTCAAAGGGCCTACTTCAAAAATTTAACGCATGCATATCTTGCAGATACAAGACACTTAATGAATTGCCTTTAACAGCAGCCTAATTTTTGATTATGGCTCAGAAAGAAGAACTCTAATCACACCATCTGAAGTCACACACACTCCAACATGGCACACTTTCCTATTTTTGCTCCACTGCTGGAAAGTCCAAGAGCAGAAAGAAGGTGGATGAAGGAGGAGTGATCCTGTATTTTGTAGACTGATACTGGTCTGATCCCAAAATGCAATCATTTCCTAACAAACCAAAAAGCAGCTTTCTGGGTACTTCAATGGAGAAGTACCCAGAACCCAATACCTTCTATCTGTAAGACTCCAACACATAGAGGCTCTCATTTAAGTTGGCAGAGATGGAAACAACCAAATCACACTGAGTGGAAGGTAAGCCTAGTTGGAGTTTTGGTACATTATTTTTACTGAACTGATTTAGAGCAGTTTCTAGTAGCTCTTCAGGACAGATCAAAAGATCAGACAAATTCTTACGTCTTTTCTTGACAGTTACAGGAAAGCAGCTGGCAAAACTACCAACAGAAAGAAAATGGAAGTCTCCCTCTCAGAGCTGCAGATAACCACTACCATCCTCTCAGTCACTAACTTCTAGTACACTGACAGAAGTCACAATTTCTAGTTATGCAGATACACTGAATATTGAGCCTTCTTCCCTTCGGTGAGCCTTGTACAGATCACTGACAGAAATATCCTTTCATTGAAGATTTGCAGAGAAAAAAAGTATTGAGGAAAAATTCCAGATCTAAAGTTTATCAATAACCAGCTGCCTAAGGGACAGGGGAAGGCTCAAGCCTACAAGAATGGAACCAGAGGACTATATAAGAGCAGATCTTAACGTCTCAAAAAGAAAAGTACTACACAGTAGGGGGAGATTTTATTCAAGTTTTGTAGAAGTTAAAAATCAGCTTTTTCCAGTATCATGTCTTATGTTTGTGCCTGCTGATAAAAGATCACTTATCATACTTATCTCGTAAAACAATTAGATCAAAGTTCTATAATTAAAAAAAAATATATTGTTCTGAAGACTGCAGTAACAGAAATCAGGGTTTGGTGTGGGTTTTTTTAAGCATAAATGTAGGTACACATCTTTACAGCAAACTAGTTCACTGAATGGAAAAGTTTGATCAAGGGAATGATACATACAGATCTGAGCCAGTCACGTGAAGCAGCCATAAAAGAATTCAATGCCGCTATTATCATGCATCAGGCAAGGTATTTTTCACAGAAGTGGAACAAGGTAGAGATATTCCAGTAGAAGGCACTTGTTCATTGTACCCATTCCATGCTAGCACTGGCTACCTAGTTTTTAATATTTGTTTCAACTTAGCAGGTGCATAAATGGGATTACCAGCTAAAGAAAAGTTCTACATTTCCCAGGGAAGATGAAGACTCTTAAAGTCAGGCAAAGACTTATTAGTCCTTAAGATAGTATGGGTGATCAGTTTATACAGCTCTTTTGTGTTTGAAGACCACTGCTGCAAAAGCAAAGGACACGAACACACCATGAATAATTGGCCTTTAATAATTTGAAGTAGAATTCCGCACTACTATTCAATACAAGCAATCAGGATAAAAATATGACTTTGTGATTGAGCCTGAAAAACCTTACTGTTACAGCTAACATAAAACCTCCTGAAGGAAGATGCACATTTCTGCTCTCTGCCTGCCTGCCATTATTTCACTAGTTTTCCCCAGAGCACACAGTAACTAGTTCAAATTACTTTGGTAGAGGCCACAATGCTTGGAAGTTATCAGATACTTCTTAAACTAGGATTCTGGCCATGTGCCCACTTGACCTACTGCAGCATGTGTTTAACATCCATACTCAGCCCAGTACAATACCCATGGGAACCCAGGGCACTATCCCCTAGCCACAGATTCCAACACCCTACAGAGAAAACCTGATGCAAGTCCAGTCATTTCAAAAGATGCTGTTATCGGAGTTTCAGATCCAGCTTGTACCCACCTCAAATATGATTAGTCAGGGCTTTAAAAGAAATAACCTATTATTGGAAATATTAGCTCATCAAGTACATTTTCTGTTACAAGATACCTACTGTTCACACTGAAAGTGCCATTTGTGAGATAGGCTTCCAAAGTGACATTGCTAAAAGTAACATTCACATTGTTCATATTGATGCGCTTGGAGTTGATGCATCTGTATTTTGTGCCCATTTGTGCCTGAATAACACCTGCATATGATACAGTCTTCATGCCTCCTGTAAAAAGATACATTGCATTAGTATGTACTAGTATTCAAAGAAAGGACTCAGTATTACATCTGGAAGGGTTTCACAATAACAACAGGAAGTTTTCATTTTACCTGTAGTTGAATTTGGGAATAAAGTTGCATCTGAGAGATTGTAGTGGAAAACTAACTCTTCAACTTGGTACTTGTCTGCAGATTCTGAGAAATTCAGGCTTAATGAATGTCCTGCTCCAAAATCCAATACCAGAACTGGATGAGATGTGTTACCTTTACCACACGAGCTCTGTGAGTCTACTGAAGCATTTTGTGGAAGAAAAAAGTGTACAAACTGTGGGGTAGAAAATAAAACACATGTAAGCTTTTCCTCACAGCTTTTTAAATATCCCATGAAACTGTTACAAACATACAGCAGACATTAATATATAAGATGTCTACTTATATATCAGTATATAGCAATGTTACTGACATTCAAGTTTGAGAGTCTTGCTTTCTGAAATTGGAGGACTAAACGGTACATACTCACAGCACCTCTTAGACTTTTTTCCTCCTAAACATTTGCAGGTACTTCTGTACTACAAGAATCAAATCTGGCAAACTCTGGACATGTGAAAAACGACAGAATTTAAGCTTTGCTTCTTGTAGTACAACTGAGGAAAAACAAAAGTGAATGGTGCATCCTATGTAGCTTGGCTGTAATACTTTGAGTTTATTACACGTTGTGAAGAAATGTGGTATCTGAAGACCAATACAGCATTTACTGGGAAGTTCTGAGCTTACTGCTTACAAGAAGAAACAGAGAAAAGTATGTTATGAAAGAAGTCATTTCCGAATGCAAACCTATATACCAGTATCGGCAGGATTCCAGACCACTGAAAACATGGATTATACAATATAAGGCTCAGCTCAAATCACACATAGCAAGTGCACTACTGGTAAAGTAGTAGGATTTTTTTAACCTTGTATTACACTGATGGCTAGGAAAAAAAAAATCAACAACACAAAACTGCAATAAGACTATAAATAATCCCCAATTCCTATTCAGTAGTGAAGATACAAAAAACCCCAAAACTTATTTGTTAAGGCAAATTCTTAATTTTCCATTAACAAGCTTTTGCTGTTAATATGGAACAATTTGTAAGCATTGCAGTAGCCTGTAGATACACTGAAATCTAGAGATTTGCTAAGTAAGAAGGTCGCAGATTTCTGGAGTTTGAAAGTTTAAAAGCTACATTTCAGTTTGGATTTAGTCCATGTGAGTGTGACCAAGTCATCTAAAGAGAACTCATAGTACTTTTGCCTTTACAGTTCCAGTGAAAGCTATTTTAGTCATCAACAGGACAGGTGTGGAATTTCAGTCACAAAAGTAATTTCACATGTTTTGTTTGTGATTGTTTCAGGCAGCCTCAACCTTGCTGTTTAACTAGAAGCATCCATTATAAAGAAAAACTGATGCAACATGACCGGGAGAGTAAAAATCTTAGTTTAAGCAGTTTTTCATGCATAGATACTCCGTGAAAATTTAAATACTGCACACGTGCAAAGATACCACATATTTTATAAATACTAAAAATACTAATAAATGACAAGCAGTCAGATACTCACTGCCCTTACCTCTTTTTGCGTATTGTTTTTGTATTCCACTGAGAAGGCTACTGTCAAATCAGCAATTATGCAGACCTTACCACTTGAATCTTTCACTTCAAATGAAGAGGAAGCCTGTAAAAAGCCTGATAAAAATAAAAAGTGGTTAACTTGGTGTCACATAAACTTGCATTTTTAATCCCAAAGAGACAAATATGTACAACTGTACATTTTGAGAGTACAACTTAAGCATGAGTTGAGTTTGGAAACTTGGGCATTAACAGTTTCTAGATTAGCTTCAACATCACTAACAAACGGAAGACAGATTAAACACCTCATTTATAAAACTGCAAAGCCACCCAAACCAAAACTGTTGACATTCTGGGTCCTAAGAGATAAGAAAAACGTGCAACAAACACCAGTGATAGTGTTTACGGCAGCTTCAGTGTTCTCTGCGCACAGCAACCATTGCACCATCTTCAGCCAGACCTGACTTAGCGTATTTGATCCTGCATGCCTCCAACACTCTGCCTCCCCCCACAGCACACCATGAGCCGTCACTCCTGCTGTACCAGGACACTCAGCTGTACATGCACTGAATGCAGCATTTAGAGAGCCTGGACTGACTGCAGATGTTTTGAAGGCACTGCCAAAAATAGCATGATAGAGCATGCTACCCTTGCCAGGAGAATTCACTTTATCATCCTCATGCTCTCCACACTTAGAGGAGGAGGAGGCCAAGACCTTGACACAGACTGAGGTTATGTTTTCCTGACTGGTTATGTTTTCCTGAATTTAGCTTAAACTCAGACTGAGCTGCTGAGAAAAGCCTTTCTGCCCCTCGTTCCATTCCAGCCTCTACACTCAGAGCACGCTGAGTACAACTGCCCAAAGCACCGACTGAACAGGGCAAGAGCACGCGGCAAGGGGAGCACACAGCCTTCCTTTCTGATGGCAGCGTGGGCCGGCACCAGTGTGACCAGTGCCCACTGCCAACAAAGCTTCACACAGGGGACACACTGTGGCCGGCTGGAAACAGCTGGAAAGCTGGTTCTCTCCTACTTCATTTGTGGCAAAGGATACCTGACAGTACCTGCTCCTGCACCTGACCAGTTATTTATTTTAGAATCTTTTATTTTTCAGATTCTCAATTTGTAAGCTCCACCACCACCCTCCAAGTGAACCTCACTGCAAAAAGCCTGCACCATTTTCATGCTAGTACTTTATCAGTTTGCATTTGCAACAACTTCAGTCTTGCAGAAAACCTCATAAAAAACAGCTGCAAGACATAAGCCATTATCACAAGCAAATAAGCTTTAAGGAGTCAAACATGCTAATCCATTCAACCGTTGATAACAGCAAAGAGATCCAGATCAGGAATTATCCATTAGCTAGCTTCCCTCCCTGAGAAGGTTTCAAAAAACAAATCTTAAAAATTTTCACTGCAAAACTATGGTGTGTACAACTGTATGAAGACAATTATTAAGAAAAATTGGACTTTTGTCAGCTGGACTTCAATAGAAGACACATCAGTTGCAGAAACACACTGGAAACTATTTCTCTGGCATCCAGTAAGCATTTTCCCTTGTCGCCTTCCCCTTAGCAACAACACATCCTCTCCCAGCACCAAGGAAGGCAAAGCTGAAACTGGAATTCATTCAACTTTACCCAGTTTTTGGATACTGCAATTCAGAGCAGTATCAGAAACATGTTCATCCACATGGAAGTTTTAATTTGCAGAGTTTCCTTCAATTTGCATTTACATCTGCAACTTGTTTACATTTCATGCAAGCACTAGTTTTCTCCAAAGCAAGCTGCTTACACTTTCCTGAAGATTTCTAGCACAGCATAGAAAAGTGTAGAGGCAGGGAATAAGAATCCATTGCTCCTTGAACTAATGCTATGACTGAAAAAAGTGCTAGAATGAAAACCTTCAGTGTGCATGCAGACTCCCTTGTTTGATAGCTATTAAAATCTTGGCAATTTTAGAGCTAAAAATAATGAAGTAACTGAGTAAAAGAATGAAAGAAAAATAATTTTAAAAAGAAATGCAGGGGAAAGAAAAGACTGAAAAACAATTAAGAAATATGTTGCTGGCCTAAATGAAAACATGACAGACCTGTCTATCACAAATGATTCAGAGAACAAGAGAGGTACCAGAAAGCATCAAATAGAAGACAAATTCTGGTAATGAAGAACTGATAAATCACCCTCAGCAAGTTTAAGTAATAAAGAATAAGGGGCATGAATAAACATTAAATAGTAACACGTGCATAACTACTAGATTTTTGTAAGGTTGAAGTCATATCATTATATGAATCCTGATTTCATCAGTGTGGAACAAATGCAATAAAACCCCAGTCCTTCTTAAGAACTATTCAGCAACTGCTGGATTTGCGGTTTCAGTGATGAGACAGACACATCCAGCACGAGACACTGAGTGTTCTTGATGGAGGGGTGAGAACTGTTTCACTCACAGGGATGGTAACCAGAGAGAACTGTGCTGCAGCATCATCTGCTCCCAAGGTCCTGAAGGAATGCAGATGAAACTGAGAGAAACGAATGGGACATAGGAGCAAAGGAAACTCAGAAAAAAATGACTGAAGAACAAATCACAACACTGAAGGAAAGAAGGTCCCACCTACTCTCTGCTCCAGCCAGTTTAAGGCAGAGGAACAGCTCGCTGGGTCTCGCAGGAAAGCAGCTGCTGAGTTTTGTGAAGGCAGTTTCACTGTCGACTAGTGATTAATGCATGAATCATCACCAGCCCACAAACACTACAAGCTTACAGTCAAAATGTCAAGACTACAGAAAAGCAAACTGATCTTGAATCAATCTATCCTGGGAATATTTCTAATAAAGTTACATAATGTATTGATTAATTCTATCAGGGCAGATCTACCAGTTGAGAATATTGTTTGCACATCTCACAACAATATCATTCTTTGCAGTTAAACACAAAAACTGATAAAACCTCCAGATTCTTAACTTAAGGCTTTAAATGTTCCTCTTAATAAACTGCAGAGCCTTCTATGACAACTATCTGTGGCACAGCAAGTGCAGTACTTCAGATTTAAATGAAGATGTCCAAGACCTTTCAACAGCAAAAAGTAAGTTTTGTTAGGTTCATGATTCACTTGGCTGGAAACATTAGATTATGGATATCTAGTAAAGGAATTACCAAAAATGTACTAACATCAACAATATTGCACTTGGTTCAGATCCTTCCTTTGTATTCCAGTAAGTTCCCAAAAAAGACTGCTTATAATATTTAATCTAGCTGCATATTTTCAATTGAAAATTGTAAGACAATCTCTCCCTTTATACCTCATTTCTGCAATTACAGTCTCATGAAAGAAAACACTTCAGGTAACTGTTAAAGCAACAACTAGAGATCTTGCTTGAATTAAAGCCAGCATCCTTCTTTATTTAACATACCTACCTTAAAAAAACCCTGAAGTATATTAACAGTCTGAGATAAAATAAGTAAGTCAAACAAAACAAATACTTCCTCGATTGTCTAACAATTTATCTTAAAGAAATACACCTCATAAAGTTGTTTGTTTTAAGCTGAACACTACAAAGCTAACAAAATAATTTAGCACATGCTTTCAGATTTCAACCTTCTTGTAACTGAAATCCTGTTAGTCAAACACAGCCATCCCTGATTTACTCTCCCATGTAACAGAAGAGAGAAAAATGGTTGTTGTGTGCTACAAAACCAAGCAAATTTAATGGTAATTGTGTACACCATCTGCTTGCAAAGAGGATTTCAGTTACTATAGTTTTACAATGACTTAAAAAATATAGTTTTTACAATTATTTACTTTGTCTCTAATTTTTATTAGAAGCATGAAATGCTGACAATAAGGAAAAATAAAAGCTACTTCTGTATAATCTGGGGTTTATTACTATAGGCATGTTTCCTGCATAAGTAAAAACTTCTTTAGCATTGTTCTCCCCCTTGGAATAAAGGGCAGTAAGCCATCCAAACCCACCTGGGCACACATCCTGTACAATCAGTACTTTAAGCCACACAGACATCCAGTGGATGGGACTGTTTGCAGTTACACCAACTGCCTATGGTGCTCTGGAGGAAACCACGGCCACAGCACAGCGCAGCCGCCAGCTCCTGGGATGGGCTGTGATGGGGTTCAGAGTATCCCACAGCCTGGTCACACTGACAGACTCTCCTTGGCTCCAGCCCACCCTGGAAATACTGTGCAGCACCACCCTGGGGCAAGGGATGCCAGCCCTACAGCATCATTCTGTACCTAAGCTGCAGCACTGATGTGCTGCCTTGCACCTTTGCCCAGGTGTCCTGATGACAAACACGGCGAACACTGCTATCTGTGGGGCATTAATCCAAGGAGATAAGAAATACTGCTTGTTATCTAAAGAAGGTTTATTTTCTAGTGTACATGTTAATCAAACTGCCCTGTAATTTACTCATTCTGATGGTTCAGAATGATCCTGTCATCTCAGTGCCATTTTGTGAACAGTGGTGCTTTAGTCACCACTTTTCACTCCTAAATCTATGCTAGAGAATAGAATGGAAAAATCCCCAAGGAGTTACACTCTCCTACAAGGCTCTGTCTTCCAATGTATGCACCACTCCCAGAGGGACACCAGGCCCCTTAATCAGAAGACCAAGTCAAGATCACTTCCTTAGGATTCAGAACCTTGGGATAAAACAGAAAGAAAAAGACAGGAACAACTGAAAGCAAGAAAATCCCTTGACAGGCTTGATGTATGAAACACTTTGCAAGAGGTGAGATGGTCTCCATAAAATTAGGAGTTATACTTACCTTTCACCAACGGACACATGAGACTGAATGCTGGCTATCTGGAAAGCTGGCAGGAAAAGACAAGGCTGGACTCACTTGAATACCCACACAGTGGTGGGGAAAGGGAGAACAGAGCTTAATTCAAGGATGCATGGGAGTACTTTCAGGGATAAGAGAACCAGCTGCACTTGTGCAGGTGCAGCAGCTGATTATATCAAGTTCCTGAGCCAGTCCAGAATATGCATCCTTGCCAACCAAGAGACTAATTCATATAATCTCAGGTTATGGTTGTGATATTGTTAACTTCAGTTAAGGCAGTAAACATTTTGTTTTTCAATTTCAGTTTTCAGATGAGTAACTTCTGTCTTTATAAACCAATTTAAACAAGTACAAAAGCATTAGAAAGAAAAGGCTATCTAACAGCCATACACTTGCCATTTGACCAGAAAATTGCACAACTGCATCAAATTTAGTCACATGAAACTTCTTTATGGCCTCCAGCTAAAGGAAGGAAGTCTTGGGATGGCTCTACAGCAAATGATTGCATGGGTGCACTGGGAGAGCTGAACTCCCCTGGCCAGACCCTTTTCAGCGTTCACACAAGTCCATTTTGCACTGGCTCTGGTTAGTGCTGCTGTATCACACCACACAACTAACACACATTCTTCAAGGCAGCTGCCAGCTCCAAACAATGTTTTGAAGAAAGGAGCACTGTGTGACAATTTCAAGAGAAAGCTTCCCCAGAGGAGAGGATATTGGAAATAAGGCAATAAACTAACTGCGTGAGTAAAACCACTCTCCTGGTCCTACAGAGTAGATATTAACTCTGTGAAGGAAAGTAAAAATACATGTGTTCCCATATCATACAGAGTGAATTCTTGTTAAGAAAACAGATGCCATCAGAAGTTTAATACAGGAAAACCAAACATATTAACTGTGAACTGCTGTGCTCAAGGCTGAACACTGGAGAGGGAACAAGTACCCACTGCACAGAGCTGAAGCACATTCAAACTCTGTACTCTTAATGCCAGGGTGCACCTAAGACTCTCACATTTGGAACTAACAGCAGAAAAATTAGTACTGATAGTCAATGGTGCTGTCAAGGGACAGAGAAGGTTAAGAAACTGTATACTAAGATTGAAAGGGACACCAGTCCATCTTTAAATCAGATGCCCAAAAATTGTGTAACCCTCATTTACCAAAACATAAGGTACATTTAAAAGTATACAATATAGAATCAAGATAGTGCAAGGGAGTGTTCAAATGCCTGTTGTAATTCCCACCACTCACATGCCCAAAAGCGTCTTCTGCCAAGCTTAAGAGAACACATACCAAGAAATCCATTTCAGCACCAAGCTTCCTCAAGGAATTTCCAAATAATCATGGCTGACTTGAGAGCAAAGACAAGCTGCTGAAGCTGAAACAAGCAAAAGCAAGGTGTGCCTTTTACTGGAAATAAACTTTTATCTTTGAGACCTGCAAAGGCTTATCAGAGATAACAGCAGTCAATGTTGCAACAGAGTATCAGTCTTTTCTTTGAGTCAGGTTCCTTTGTATTTAGAGGCAATTCCTCACTCTGTCATCTGCTACTGATTAGAAAACATCCTAATCGCTACAGAACAATCTAGAAGCACATTACACAAAAAATAAAACTCCTCGGTCAGCCTGAACAGAAACCCTGGAAAGATATCTCAAAAGTGGCATGTCAGGGAATCTGCAGAGTTCTCAGCAAGTAAGAAGTTACTTCACGAGTCAGAAAAGCTGCTGAAGTCAAAGCCAAGTAACCTATCACATGATGACTGGCACACTAATTCAGATCCTTAGAGACTGTGTCAACACACTTCAAGCAGCTATCAAGCAAACACTGTGTCAAGGGCAGCATTTGGTAAAACAATACTTCGAAAGTTGCTCAACGTTGAAGCAGTTAGATTTTGTGAAAATCAAGTTATACTGGTCTCAGTTCCAAACGCCCAGTAATGCCAAATCTGAAAAAAACAATTCAGCACCAGATTGCTCACTGGCTGGAATTCATTATCAAGTTTCTTTCAACTATCTCTACATTGGTAGCAAGGTTTGAAATTCCTTTTTGGACTAGAGTTGCACAATAGAAACGTGGATTATATGTCAGTGACTCTGAAATGGCATCAGACTATCTTGAAAAACTAATTTTCCCTTCTGCAATTCTCAAACACTTCATTACTTATTCACTACACATGTCTGATTCTAATCTTAAATTTTCAGGAAAGCATTCTCCGATGTGTCTGTGTTTCAGTATGAAAAAATGTCCGGGTGCTCTAGGTCTGAGAGCACGAGCAGCTCTGTTGGGCTTGGCACACAACCCAACTCACTCATCGTGCTCAACAACAGACAAGCACCATCGTACTCTGTATTTCAAAAAGCAGCAGCTAACTTTAGGGGAGGTACTTCCATTTCCCATAGCCCCCGTTCCCACCATATACTACCTAAATGTTTTCTTAATTCTGTATGTATGTTTGATGTTAATAAGGAAATTAATTAAAAAATGCTCAATGCTGACACATGAAACGTTCAGCTTAGTGCTTGCTGCTCAATCTAAATAAAAAACTGCAACAGTAAGTGAGGTATGGTGAGGTATTCAGGTGAAAAAAAAAAAATTCTGCTGTCCCAAAGTCAAGGCATCACCAAACAAGTTTTCACATCTGCCCCACCCATGCTAATCTTTCAGTCTCCTGTGATCATGACCCTATCCTAAACAGTGTTCACTCAGATGATTAAAAGACTGCAAATGAGCTAAAATATCTGAAGACTTCACCTCATCTATTACCTTTATCTCTTATTCTTCTTCCCTCACCTACAACCCAAACCCCACGCTCTAGCAAGAAAGGGGTCTCTGTTTGCATGACACAATCTTTCCCCAAGATTGTAGTATAAAGTTGTGCAGAAACACCCAGCTACTAAGCTACTAGACAGGGGTACAAAGTCCTGATTATCAGTAAATAGTTACTCTGTGGTAAAATAAACTGTCCTGTTGCCCCAGTTGCAGAAACCTAACACTTCTTACGTGCCAGAAAGCAACAAAGATAATGCACGGAATGATGTTTGTAACTGCCAATTAAGCAGAGGAGGACTAACTACTGCAATGGCCGAAAGCATGAACTGTGGTGCCACACAAAAATCACAAAAGCTGATCTGAAAGCAAATTGTAAAGCAATTCTTCACTTAAGCCATAACTATATCAAGCAAACTATTCAAGTAATTCCCACTATGACACCAGTTCAACAACACTTCAGCTGGCAGCCCTAAAAAGCAAGGAGCACTGTAAATCACTGTGCTTGCCACGGGCTCACGAGGGCTGGATATTCGAACTGCTCCGTGCCCTTTGCGAGTGGCGTCTTTTGGGTTCAGTGAAACTGAAGCACGGTCAAGGCTGATAAGGATATTTACTACCGAAGAGACGTTACAGGAGTCGCAAAGCCTGTCCTACCTCAGAAACGACGGCAGATAAGCATTCTCAACCGCTGCTTTATTTGGGAAACATTTTGGCAGCTGCTGAACAAGTTTCCTTTGCTGCCAAAGCCACATCTCAGAAACCTGACAGCGTTGTGTGATGTGGCTTTCAAGACAAGAAACCAAAAGCAAGGTAATTATCAGTAAACAAGCAAGACACACTTCCTCGTAAAACAGCCTTGCTGCCCTAACAAACCTTCTCATCAAGGCACTGAAATCTCTCTACTCCAGACACGTTTCGTATTTTACCCAAGACACGGCAGGAAGAAAGCCATTAAGCAACGGAGCACCACATGCCCCATAGAAAAGCGCTGTTTCCTAGCAATGACATCAGTAGCTGCCGCGTCTCTACGCCTCGTGCTCCAGGCTCGTTTCCAGGTTCTTCCCGGAGCGCAGTCCCTACGCCCAGCGCAGGTGCTCGGACCGGCGCTGCCGGGCTCCGCCGCGGCTCCGCGGCTCTCCCGTCCACCATCGCCCCCGTACCTCGGCCGGCCCTCCGAGGCTCC
>WEZZ01034760.1:38353-71333 GCA_013400585.1 Chloropsis cyanopogon
AGGCTCGATCGGCAGCAGCGGCTCGATGCTCTCCCCCGGGCCCAGCAGCTCCTGGGCAGGGCGGTGGGACGGGCACCGCCCAGCTGGTCCCATGTCCCGGGGGATCCCCATCCAGGCCCAGGCGGGATCCCTGCTCCCCGCCCTTTCGGGGTTATCCCGCATGAGGCGGGAGAGGGATCGGGGGCTTCCATGGCCCCGGGCAGGTGCCAGGTCCCGCAGCAGTGGGACCCACAGCCTTTGCCTGGGAGCACCCCAGAAGCCACCAAGGCCCCTGCGCTGTCCCCCCCGCACTGCTGCCACTGTCACCCTCAGGTCCACAGACCTGAACTGCCCTCCACACAAAGGTTCTGTCACTTAAAAAAGTAAAATCAAAAAACTTAAAATGTCATATGCTGCTGGCAAAGGAAATTCAAAGAGTGAGACAAAGTATGGAATTAAAACATCCAGGCAGCAGCATCTAAAATGTAGAAAACAACTTGTGTCCCTGAACTCAAGGGAAATCACGCTCCAGGCAGGGAGAGAGCCCAGGGAATGAGCTGGGACAGGGGAGAAGACAGAGTGCAGAACATGCTGACATTCCCAGGGCAGCAGGAGGCCCCCAGCTCCAGCCCGGCCCGGGACAGGAGCCTGGGACAAAGGCCTGAGGGCTGGGAGCTGTCAGAGCCCAGGCTGACGCTGGGGTCCTTCGGGTCACAGACAGTCCTGATGGAGTAACTCCAGACAATAATCCTAAAGGATGCAGCCAGCCAGGGCACTGCAGGCAGCAACAACCACTTGAACGCTTTCCCTGATGAACACCAGACAGCCCTGGCAGCAGGGCCCGTTTCGCAACAGCCACGAGGATGAAGCAGCTCCTCCTGAGGATTCCCAACAAACACACCTGCCTTTGCTGGAGTTCCAAGAGCACCTCTGCAGCTCAGAACCAGCAGTTCAGAACAGTCTGCCCCTGTGTGCTCAGAGTCACCCTCTGCACAGTTGGTTTCCATGTCCCACTGCTCAGCTCTGCAGAGTTTTGCCTCAACCTCTGCTTGGGAAAAACTTGCTGTAAAAACTGCAAATAAATTATCGAGCAGGGAGGAGGAGGAGGCCCTTGTCCTGTACCACTCCACAGCTCTAATGAGCTTCGTGCCTGCCAAAACACCCCCGGAGCCTGACACATTGTACACACACAGCAGCACGTTGTGGGCAGTTTATTCCAGCCAGGGCTGTTTGTGTGTTGTGTTCAAAGGTTACACAAGAGCTGCAGCAGCCCAGCTCAGCCCCACAGGGGTGTCCCCATGCTGAGGGCACAGCCCTGCCCTCCTGCCACGGCACAGAGCACAGCCAGAAGTGGCTAACATGGGACTTTCCACCCACTGGAATATGTTCCCTGCTCCTGTGCACAAGAAACTGCCACAGCAGGTCAGACTTACCCAACTCCTAATCACCACCACCCTGCTAGGAATCAGTTCTGAAACCCTGAGGAGCTCTCCTTCCTGCAGGATAAAGCTCAAAGAGCCAACGTAGCCATCCCTCAATTTTGAGGTAGCAGCAGCAGCAGAGCAATTCCCAGCTCAGCACCTTTGATTCTGGAGCTGAGAAGGCAAAGGGTGGGCCTGTGTCCAAAAAAGCCCCCAGAGCCCTCCCATTCCACAGGGGAGTGGGTTCACACTGGTCTCAGGCGTGGTTCCTCCTCCTCCTCCTGGCCTGGTGGCTGGGGAGGCGTTTCCTCCTCCCTGGTGTCCTGCTTGTCCCTCTCTGCCTGCAGCCAGCTCTGAGGAGCAATCATCTTCTTGGGCCCGTGGGGCGGGGGCCCGATCAGCGCCTCGATGTCGTCGTAGTTGATCACTTCCTTCTCCAGGAGGGCATTGGACAGCTGGGAAAGAGCAAGGAGGCAAAATGAGGGATGGAGCCCCCAGAGGGAGCAGAGAACTGCTCCTCTGAGCTGGTCTGAACTGCCAGCTCAACTCAGGCCCCAGCACCTGCACCCTGCAGGAGCAGAGTCCGGCTGTGCCACCACAGACAGGGTGACCCCAAAGCTACTGGAGCCAGGCCCAAATTC
The DNA here is from genome assembly GCA_013400585.1 of Chloropsis cyanopogon. Taxonomy (NCBI): domain Eukaryota; kingdom Metazoa; phylum Chordata; class Aves; order Passeriformes; family Irenidae; genus Chloropsis; species Chloropsis cyanopogon. The sequence goes on from WEZZ01034760.1 coordinate 40,395, forward strand.
TCCAGGCTCCAGCACCGTTCCCAGGAGCACACAACGTGACTGCAGGCAACAAAGCAAGCTCTTGGGAATGATTTGGAATGAGAGCTGCAGGAACAATGAGAGAAGTGTCCCTCCTGCCACTGTCACTGCACCTGTGGCCCTGCCCAAGAGCCAGAGCAGCAGCACGGGGACCTGTGGCAGAGCCAGAGCCTTCCCTGCGCACACAGTGCTGACAAAGAGCTGCCTGTTCCTGCAGGCAGGGGCTGGAGGTCAGCACGAGTTCCTCTGCAAAGAGTGGAATTCTCTGGCCCCTCTGGCAGCAGCACCACCCCTCTGGAGCAGCAGGTGGCTGTCCAGCGTGGAACTGCTCCATCCTGCTGACGAGATGTGACACGCTGGCCTGGCAACCGAAACACTGACTCTGGAGATACTTTGGCTGCACTTGAAAGTTTTTCTGTGCTGAGCCTCTAGCAAACATCTGGCTGCCGTTACATGGCAGCAGCAGGACAGAGGAGCCTGCAGAGACACCCCTGAGGATCCCTGCTCCAGAGCTGCCAGGGCACTGTCCCGGGGACAGCAGCGTGTCCCAGCTCCCTCCTTACCACGCACTGGAAGCCTGACACTGCCTAGCTGAAGGGGTTGTTGTTGTTGTTCTTGTTTGTTTGAAAAGAAGATTTAGGGAAAAGAATTGCTTGATTTGCAAAATAGGCAATATGAAGTTGACTTCTGGTCATTTTGGAAGTCATGGAGTGGAACTCTGAAGGGAAGTCAAGGAGATGCAGAGGGTGCTGTGACCCAAGGTTGGCTCAGCACTGGGCACAGAGCTCCTGGCACAGGTGGGGATGTGCCAGGGCGTGCAGCTGTGTCAGGACACAAAGGGGAGGAGGCAAAGCTCTGTCTCTGCAAGAAGGATTCTTTGGTGTATCAGTCATTAAGGAGGTGAAAACTGCCTGGAGTCACCAGAAAGCAGGAAGCAGCCCCCATCAGCCAAGGTGACAGGTGCCATATTCCTGCACCACAGCCAGACACTGTCCACCTGATTACTGGCTCGGCTTCCCAAAACACCGTCAGCTCTCCAGAAAATTGCACTGCCAAGAGGCAAGCAGAGAAGTGCAGGTGAAGGACGCAAATTCCAGCTTTGATCATTTCCACAGAGCACTCCTCCTCCTCTATCCACCCTGCAAACACCAGCTGGTGTGAGGAGGCAGACTACTCACTGCTGGGAAAGGCACACACATTCCTCCCGTGCCTGCTCTGAATCTGGGGGATACACAGTAAACAGTCACTCCTTCCCAACACTCCCACTACAAGACTTTCTAGGAGAGAGACAACACTGCAACAGCTGAGCTACAGAGCACAGAAAGCAGCAAAACCACCAGTTAAAAACACCCAAACCAACCAACAAACCCCCACACGATCCAACTCACTGTTTGCAGCTTGTCCCGGTTCTCCAGCAGCAGCTTTTCTGTGCGCCTGTAAGCCTGAGCCACCAGGATTTTGGCTTCCTTGAAGGAACAAGAAGATGGGAGTTGGGGTGTAGGTGGCAACAAACATAATGTGTGGCTAAACAAGGAGAGCACTGAGGGATGGAATCTGCAAACTGAGCCAGGCAGAATGTGGTTCCCATCAACAGAAACTATGGATAAACTGGTTGGAAAAAGGCCCAAGGAGTGCTGGTGATAAGGGGCAGTGAAGTCTCACCCTAGCACAGCTCGATGGAAAATGCAGATTAAGGCTGTCCAGGAGCTAAAGGTGCAGCTCAGCACAAATCCCAAGGAAGCACAGCCATGGTGCTTCTGAAACAGAGCTTTTTTGTTTCCAGCTTTTTGACTTTTGAGCTAAAGCAATGTGTTTTTTCAGCAATGAAGCCAAATTTCCTGTCAAAACAGGCTGATTTGCAGCCAGTCTGACCATCATTTTGGTTAGATCTGATCGAGGAAGTGCACACATCTACACTGAGCAGCTGTGGCTTTAAGACACAGATTTCTAGCCCTGCACAGCACAGGCTACTGGGCTGAACTCACAGCCAGGTGGGATTCTGCCTGCTCCTGCTGCTTCATTGCACAGCCCTGACACAGTCACAGAACAGGTAAGTGCTCACTCATTAGCCAACAGCAAAATGCAAATTGTTTGGGCAAACCACTTGCCATTTTTCAGTGACCTGCAGAAAGCAAAGAACAAAAAGAAGCCCTGAGGCCAGGGTGGCCTTACGTGGTCCATCATCTGCTGCAGGCCCTGGCTGAAGGGGCGCCGGCCGATGCCCGGGGCGCTCTCCCGGTCCGGGAAGGAGATCTGCCCGATGCTGGGCACCATCCCGTACTGCTTCACCATGGAGTAGGCGATCTTGGTCACCTTCTTCAGGTCATCCTGTGCTCCTGGGCAGGAAAGGCACACACACACACTGCTGGCCAGCTCTCAGCTCAGTGCAGGAGAGCACATCCTGCACAAATACGTGTCCTAGCAGTGGAGTGAGCAGAGGACCCACTGCAGCCCACGGGGTGAGCACTCACCCTGCTGAGGGACCTTCCTGCAGGTCCCAGGAATGACAGAGTGACCCTCCTGTGGCCAGCTCACCTGAGTCCTGACCTGCCACTGCCCACAGAACAGCCTGCTCTAGTGGAAGGTGTGTCTACCAATGGCAAGGGGTGAAATGAGATGGGCTTTAAGGTCCCTTCCAACCCAAACCATTCTGTGATCCTATTTGGATTTAACTAGCAGGAAAACAGCAAGGAAAGTTCTAGGTCTTCTCAAGAGCCTCACCAGTAGCTGCAACTGTGACCTTTGGGACAAGTCTGAGACAACACAGTGACAACCAGCCCTGACACCTCCAGGCTTACAGTGTCAAAACACACCATGTGACAATTCTTCTTGCCAGCACAGGAAACCTCCGTCCCTTGCTCAGATCCCCTTGGACCTCCACCTGCCCATGCCAGGCTCTGGCTCCTCACCTGTGGTGACCTTGTTAAAGGTGATGGCCTCGGCCACTCTGCCCCCCAGGGCCATGCACATCCTCTCCAGCAGCTGCTCCTTGGTGAACAGGTACTGCTCCCGGGGCAGGATCTGCGCGAATCCCAGCGCCGCGTTCGTCCGAGGAGCGATGGACACCTGCAACACAGGGCAGCTCCCTCAGCTCAGAGAGCTGCACTGGGAGGGCAGGAAGAGGCCTCTGCATTCCCAGTGAAGTCTGTCCATAGCCACAAACAGGTTGGCCTACAGAAACATGGCCAAGGACAGCAGTGGGTCCTCATTCCTGCACTGAGGGCTCTGCCTTCACACACAAACACACTTCCAGCTCAGGAAATCCTCAACAGCAAGTCACAGAAATCCTGAAATTGAGGAGTTACTTTGGAGTGTATAGGCCACGCAGAGGTCACTGAATCTGCTCCAGAATCCCTGAGACTACCTGCAGAAAGACAGAAGCCTTCAGAAAAATAACAGCCATTATCCCCACCCACTAAACAAGAGTAATTAACACCAGTTCTGCTTACACAATGGGTCATTCAGAGTGAATGTGCCACTGGTAAGGGGCCAAGGAACTGTCACCCTCATTTCACTCCCCACCTCCCCCCAGTGTCCCAGCTTTTGGAGGAGATGTGCACGGATCACATCCCAGGGTGCCAGAGAGGCCTTTCCCTGCAGAGAAGGGCTTGGGGCAGACAACCTCCCAGCCTGGAAAACACATCCCTCCATCAGTATCACAGCAAGTCCTGCAGTGGCTTTGCTGGCTGCAACGTGCTGGGAAAGGGATCACATTTGGATGTGTGCACACAGGGAGCAGCCTGGAAGTGCATGGCTGAGCAGCACCACCAGGAGACTCAGTTGCTTGTAATTTTTAATTGCAAGGCTTCTCCTATGGCTGGTTAATCAGCTTTACACTATCATCAATGGAGCCTAATAATGGATTTCTCTACAGCATAAATTAGGGACATGGCTTATATAATCACAGGATCATTAAGGTTGGAAATGTCCTCCATGACCATCAAGTCCAACCTTCGACCAAATCCCACCAGCCCACTGAACCATACTGTGAAGTGCCACGTCCACGTTTTCTAACACTTCCAGGGACGGTGACTCCACCACCTCCCTGGAGAACCTGTTCCAATATTTAACCAACCTTTCAGTAAAGAATTTATTACTAATATCCAGCCTGAACCTCTCCTAGTCTAGTGGTGGGCTGGGCAGCGCTGAGTAGTTGGACTCAATGACCTCAAAGGTCCTTTCCAAGGAAACCGATTCTGTATTTGCCATTTGCTTTTCTGCAGCAGCACACCCCAGGCTCACAGAGCCGAGCAGAGCTGCACACAAGTACCACAAGGCAATCCTGGACAGGGAAGCCCCTGGGACTCCCCTCCCTGGCAGTGGAGGTACCTTCATGACGGCCTCGGTGTGCTCCAGCAGCCACCCGACCAGCGCGTGCCCGGATTCGTGGAACGCCACCACCTTCCTCTCTTCTGGCGACAAGATCTTGCTCCTTTTGGCAGTGCCTGTGGGAACACACACCAGGGCTTGGTAAGTTATCAACAGGTGCAACCAGTGGGGCATAACCTGGTCCAGCCCAGGGCACAGCCTGTGGCTGAACCGTTTGTGCTGACTCTGGAGAGGGGGAGGCAGCAAAACCCCTTTAACTAAAATGTTTGGAAAAGGTGCTCCCTGGCCCTGAGGGGGAAAGCAATCCATGCCTGGGACTGATTGAAAACCCTGGCAGGAACTTGTCCCACTTCTCCTTACAACAGACTTAATCGTTAGACAAATAATTTGACATTTGATTTGATCACAGCTCAAGAACCTTGTTTCCAGGGTTGGATCTGTGGAAAGGCAGCTTACTTTTTTTTTTGTGGAAAAAATTGAAAACAACACAACAAACCCCTAAACAACAAAACCCAAAATGAGACTAGCTAGAGTCTCACACTCATTTTGCTGTTTTCAGTCCCTTAGGCAGAACAAGAGAGTAAGAGAGATGTTGAATCATATATACAAGGTCCCAGTTGAGAAAACTGTGCATTAAGAGTGTTCAAATCAGCTAAAGTCCAGCAGTAGATACAGAAATCCTTCTCCAGAGCCTGGAAATGTCTCTGATTACACATGGCATGCTCTGTATGAGCTTATTCCCAGGCTCCTGAGAACCAGCAAATGAAGCCATAACTCACACTTAACCCTTCCTCCAGAAAGGTGATTTTCCAAAATATCTATTTTCCAACTCGGCAGAGCAAGTCCAAAATGATCAAAAAAAAAAAAGCCAAACAGATGAATGGAAGTAAAACTTCTAGCACACAGGAAAAATAAGTACAGCACACACAGAGTGTCAGGCACTCGTTACAGCTCAGAATGCTGGATGCAAAAAGGTCCCAGGATTTGCAGGCCAGAGTCCCCACACAGAGCCCAGGGCAGCAGAGGGGAGAGCAGCCAGTCAGAACCAATATTGCACCAAGCTTGCTTCATGCCTTGGAAAACAACATTCTATTAACATGAATTTTTAAACGAAGTCAAGGGTTTTATTAAACAAGGAAACAACAAAATTGCTGTGGCAGATCTTGTAAAATAACTGCTCAGGGACCCGGGAAACTGCTGTGCCCTGCCAGGCACGATGGAACAGCAGATTAATTGCAAGTGCCTTGATTTTCACCAGTCAGCCCCTTACCCTGCCCTCAGCAGCGTGTGAGCATGGCCCTGTATGGCTATTTCCACAGAAAGATGCATCTATTCTCTATAAATATACGTGTGTGTGTATATATATACACATAGATACACACAGACACTTAAAAAATCCCTGTCAGCCCACTGAGGGAGGGACTGTGCTCTTCACAAATGCACACAGTGTGCCTTCCAAGATTATTTCTTCTCCTACATCATCTCCAGGCATGGAAGTGCTCTGAAAGCCTGTAGTTATCACACTCATGACACAAGCCACCCAGAAAACAACTCTGGTGTATCTCTGCTGGCCTTACACAAACCCCACCAAGAAAATAGGCTCCATCTCTTAAAGCCAAGCCCTAAAAGCCTCTGTGTGCTCAGCAGGTTTCTTCCCTCGCTCCCAGGAGACCTGACTGACTGCTTTCTGTTCCCAAACTAAAAACACAATGGGAACTACCACAGAGAGAAGTTCTTGCTCCTCCCTTACAGCAACACAAAGCTTTAAGGCTGACAGGGCCTCTGGACTTGCAGAGCTCCCTTTTGATTCCACCCCACTCTTATTAAAACCAGAAGCTCCTAATGGAAAGCACAGTAATATCTTCTTTCTTTCAAGAAAAGCTTTTATAGGAACTGAAATGCCCTCTGGATTGTGAAACCCAGCAGCATTCCTACGACATGGAAAGGGTACATTTAATACAGGGGCCTTGGGGGTTGTTTGGGGTCTCTTAGAATCTGTCTACAAAAAATAGCCAGTCCTGCTAATATGAGAGAATCTGATTAAGCAACAAAAAGACTCCGTGGCTTCCTACACACACCAGAGCCTGAGTGAGGCCAGGCAGCTTCAAGTGCCAAAGCTCATGTCCTGCAATGCCCCACCACATGGATCCCAGAGATCCCTGCTGCTGCCAGCCCCCCCAGCCTTCCTTGCTTCTTGCTTTATCTTCCCAGTCTGGGGAACTAAGGCAAGGCTCAGAAAGAAAAGGCAAGTGAGTGCCTGCAAGTCTGGTGCCTGTGCTCCTGCAGATGGGAAAGTAGAACACATCTTTACAGGAGCATGTGGTGCCAGGACAAGGGGGAACGGCTTCAAAACGAAAAGGAGGAGGTTCAGTTGGAATATCAGGAAAAAAATCTTCCCTGTGAGGGTGGGCAGGCCCTGGCAGGGGCTGCCTGGAGAGGCTGTGGCTGCCCCTGGATCCCTGGAAGTGCCCAAAGCCAGGCTGGATGGGGCTTGGAGCAACCTGGGATGCTGGAAGGTGTCCCTGCCATGGCAGGGGTTGGAATGCACACTTTAAAGTCCCTTCCCACCCAAACCAGTCCAGGATTCTGTGGTCTTTGCTGCAGCTGATGAGAATTTCTGTGTTACAGCTACAGCTGTCTTCTTGTCCACCATTGGGAGCTCCTGAGTACAGGTTTTGTGTTTTTAACCAGAGCACTCCAAGGGTTCTGTTTTTCTGAAACAGGTGAAGCTGTGAGGAATTTTCTCAAACATCTTATTTTAAATGAGGAATTCTCTGAGCAAAGCAAACACTCAGGACTTAATTCCAGGATCAGGAAGTGACTGACCCAGCACAAACATCCTGTTCCACACGTTCCACTGAAAAGGCACAGAGTGGCACTCTGTGTGCCCGGGCTCCTGCTGGCAATGGAGCCTGGAAGCAGTTCAGTGTCTGATTATGAGACCCACAGCTTGCCTCCAGGGCAGCTCAGCCCAAAACCCACCAGATTCAAATCCCTCAGGTGAAGTCAAGAGTTCTGGGAACTCTTTTCCCCTCCCTACAATACACTGCTACAGGGAAACCTCCAGAGGTTCCTCTCCTGGCAATGGCACAAGCAGCAGGGAAAGGCCACAGGATGTTCTCAGAGGGAGAACAGTGCTCTACTGTCTTGCAGTTTATTCTGCCAATTCATCAAAGCCTGGGCTTGGAGGGCAGAAAGAAAAATCTCTGATTTCTTGCTGGTGAGGATGCAGAGACTATTTGCTATTGATATTTATGTAGCAGGTGTCCAGCAGCAAGAAAAATTCAGAGATATTATCACTCTTTTTGTTTAAAAAAACAAAACAACAACCCCTAACCTTCTAAACTGAAAAAGTGACATGGATTCAAATTTTCCCCTTATTTTGTCAGTGGCCCTTTTCCCTGAGCTATGGGTTCAGACTCCTGCAGATTCAGGAAGATGGAGCCATTTGGGGTCTTTTTCAGAGAACTTTCTGTGACTGTCATTGAAGACCTTCAGGCCAGAGCACAGTCTGGACCCGTCTGTCTTTCTGGGATGTAATCCCCCCACCTGAGCAGAACAGACCCCTGAGGCAACATGAAGAAATGCTGCTGTGCTGGCACAGGGTGTCCACAGCAGCTGGGGCTGCCCCTGGATCCCTGGGAATGTCCAAGACCAGGCTGGATGGGGCTTAGAGCAGCCTGGGACAGTGGAAGGTGTCCCTGCCCAGGGTAGGGGCGGCACTGGATGTGCTTTAAGGTCCCCTCCAACCCAAACCAGTCCATAATTCCATGGAATGGCTGCATCTCTCACCTGCAATGACTCTTTCCACAGCATACTCGAAGTTGGAGGTATCAATGGATTTGTGTCCTTCCCTGGCAGCATGAAGAGCAGCTTCATTGCAGATATTTGCTATGTCAGCCCCTGCAGACACGAGTTCACAAGAGTTACGCTGGGTCTGAACCCCACAGAACTCCGAGGAGGAATGGGCACAAACAAATCTCGACAAGTACCCAAGGAAGTCAAACAGCCTGTGCTTTTTGTTCCTTGGGAACAGAGAGCAACCCCAGCCCATGGTGTTGATGTTGGACTTGAATAATACAACTGCTTTGGCAGGGAATGCTGATACCACACAGAGCTCAGCAATCCAGGAGCAGGCTGAGGCCAAGGCTGGCTCCCAGGGACAGGGATGGTGTGGGCAGCGGGCTGGCACAGGCTGCTGCTCTGCTCAGCCTCGGAGAGAAGAGAAGGAACATCTGTTCCCAGTTTGTGTGGGTGGGTGATGGTGGCGGGGGGCTGCTGAGAGCAGTCATGGAGAGGCAGGCAGCGTGCTGGGGCCTGGGAGAGGGGAAACCCAGAAAGGATATTCCAGGAACTCCAGATAAACAGGAACTCTGGAGCCCCTTGCTCAGCACTGTTTCAAGCTCCCAGGGACCCACCCTGGAAGCAGGCTCGATGCAGGAGCCAGGCAGAGCTGTCCAAGTTCTACTCTGATCAGCAAAATAATTCCTACTTGTTCCTTCCATTACTTTCCTGGTAACATAAATCAATTTAACAATCTCTCCTCTGAAGTGTAGCACTTCATCCTCAACAGCTTTGAGAGGAGCATGACTGGTTCCTCCCCTTAGGAATTAGGCACCTGGGCATTGTAAAAGTGTGTTTTCCCTACCTCCCCACCCTGCTAGTCCCAACAAATTTCAAAAGATTGAAAATAGTCATAACAGCTCATCAGAGCTCACCAGGGAGCTGGTCAGATTCCCACTATTTTTTTCTGTTTTCCACAGAAATGGAGAAAAAAAGCCCTTTTTGATCCAAACTCCCCGTTAGACCCCCAGCACCCAGGAGCTCCAGGCTGCGTGGAGCAGGAGCAGCCCAAGGACACATCATACCACTGAATCCTGGGGTCAGCTCTGCCAGGTGCTGCGAGTAGAAACTGCCGTCCTGGATCAGCTTGAGGCCCTTCAGGTGCTGCTCAAAGATCTCCTTTCTCTCCTGTAAAGAACACCCAGCACCTGAGCCCAGCCAGGGGGCACAACGGGGCCCTGCTGTCACAGCAGGGAGCAGGGTGGTGGCACTGCCGGCAGAGGGGACAGCGACAGTGCCAGCAGAGGGCAGGGCTCTCCTTGCAGAGTTGCAGTGCTCCAGCAGCCCTGATAAACACCCAGCTCTCAAATTCCCAGCAGATGCACGAGGCTCTCCCTGAGTCACTGCTTTCTCTCTCAGGGCCACTCTCCCCTCCTCACTCTCACTGTGATCCGTCTGAACTTCTCCCTCACCATGTAAGCTCTGACTGCCTCCACCTGCTCCTGCACAAACCACAAACTGCAAAGCCCACCCAGCAGCTCCTCAGCCTGCACCCATTTCCCAGACGGAGGTGGGGGTGAGATGCCGCTGGCGAGCGGCCACCAGTGACTCATTCAGCTGGTCCAGGAGATCCTGACTCAAACAATGGGCTCGGTTGCCAGGGTTTTTCCCCTTCCTCCTTCAGGGCAGCTGCACAGTTCATGCTTCCGGGGCCAGATTCTATCAGGCATTTAAGGTATTTTCACTGAAAACTCTGCGGAGGACAGTGAAGCACAGATGGGAGAGGAAGAGCCTGTGCTGGCACAGCACACAGATCCTCACTGCAGCTGAGCCTATTCCCAGAACTCTGCTACAAATGTCAACACAACAGACATGGAAGACTCTTGTAAATGGATTTAAAAAGCATTCAGAAGGAGAAAGTCACTTAACAGGCTGCCTGAAGGAAAATGAGGAGCCTTACAAGGATAGGGAGGGCAGTAAACCTACAGAACAAATAGTGCTCAGGGCACAAGACAATTTAAGCTCTCACACCAGCCAATTGCCAATTAGGTGCTTCCCAATTTTCTGAAGAGAAGACTCAAACTTATCTCTGCATTTGCATGGCAAAGGGAACCTCACAGAGGAATTCACTGCCAAGGCTCTAGCAGAGCAGAGACCTCCTGACTAGTGAGCTGTCACTTTAGAGGAACAGGCCACTGCATTAGCACCACAAATCCTTGATTCAGAGCACAGGAACACTGGCAAACAGAGGCTGACCATCTCCATCTCCTCCAAGCTCAGCCTTGCCAGGCCAGTGAGACCAGCAGGGACTGGGACACCTCAGTCTCAGGAAGGACAAGGCAGCTGGTTGGGCATACCTGGAGTGTTGGGAGATCAATGAAGATGTGCCTGTCCAGCCTGCCAGGTCTCATCAGAGCGTTGTCCAGGACATCGGCGCGGTTGGTGGAAGCCAGCACTATGACGTGATCCGTGGTCCCCATTCCTGCCAAAAACAAGACCAGAGGAGGAGGTTTCCCCACCTAAGGCTGGGCTGCAGGCAGGGGATGGAGTACACAGCTTTACACAAAGCCAGAGGGTGTTCACAGCACCCTTTGGGGCTGCTCAGGCTGAGTGTACCCTGCAGCTTGGAGCAAAGTCAGGAAGGAACCTCCTAGGTGACCCAGGCCAGCCCCTGGTTATCAGGGATACTCTGAAATCATCTTTTCATTTACTTAATAAGTCTTAGCTTAAGACTTCTTTTTCTCCTTCCCATCGCCACACTTAGAAATTGTTCCAACTAAAGCCCAGAACAGAATCTGTTTTGATGAGTTCACAGATGCCTTCTCACCCCCAGGATAAGTAAATTCCTCAGCCTTTAGCTCCAGCCTATACAAGCAGTATTTCTTAGCTGAAACAGCCTTTTCCACAAATTTCCATGGAAAACCCTTTCTGTTTTTATTTACTTTCAGCCTCAAGTCACAGACAGGCCACCAGGGGAGGGACAGGCTTTCCTGTGAGCTGCTCAGGTTAGTGCAGAGAGAGGACAGCTTTGCCACCCAACAAGGGCCATGTTACTTGGCCCCTCATTCACCTCTTACAGGCACCGTGCAGGGCCCTGCAGAACCCACAGCAGACACCAAACACAACCCCAGAGCTTTGCACTGTGATCAGCACAGAATTTGGCCAAGACAGTCAGAGCAGGTTCTGTCTCCAGGTCTTTAAGGTGAAGGGAGCATTGGGATTTACAGGCTGTCTGAGAGCAGCCTCAATGGAGGCATCAAAGTCAGACAGGATTTCCTGGGGAAGGGAAGGCATGGCACTGGCAGCTGCAGGAAGGCAAGAGGGGCAGATTTGTGCCAGAGCTCCCACTGAATCACTGCCACACGGTTATTTACTGCATTCCCCCAGGTGGGGCCCTGCAGGCCCCATGGCATGAGTCACCTGCTTCCAGCACATTCCCCAGGCCTGGCACACTGCAGCCTTCCCAGGGAAAGGACACTACAGTCCCGTGTGCTTCCCTCTGCCAAGTCCCACGCTGTGGAGAGGCGGCTCCGTGCACGTAAGCCGGGCCAGTTTCAGCTCTCAGCTCCAGCAGAAGAGCTGCCAAATGTGTCAGCGTGCAAGAGCTCAGCACAGATCAAGGTTCCAGGTGAGGCAGGGGACTGGCTGTGCCAGCCTGTGCTGCAGCAGACCTGGTGCTCCCTCTCTGCAGGCTCCTGCCTCAATAAGCTGCCGGGGAGGATGAAGCTGAGCATCCTTTGGCGTGTATCACGCTGCACTCTGGAGTGGGATAAACAAGCAGAGACAGGCAGGCACTCCAGGAATGGCAGGATTAGATGGCACAGTGCATTATCTGCCTTGCAGCTGGGAAGACTCTCTTAAAATAGGTCTGACTATTAGAACAAATAAAAAACCAGAAGCACTGAGAGCATCCTCCTCACATCAGCTTCTGCTCCACTTGCTTAATGCAACACCACCTGGCATGTCACAGGCAAAGATCAGCCAAAGGAATAGGCTACAAAAACAACACCTCATCACACCAACAAATGAGAGACAGCTCTGAAAATGCAGCCTGAAAAAAAAGAGTTCCTGCAAGGGTCACAAATGAAGCACTCCAGAAAGGAAAGGGAAAAAGGGCCTACTCGAGCTGCAAGTGCCCTGCTCCCCAGTGAGCAACACACAGCTTGGTGGGCATCTCACCTGCAGGGTTACACTGTGTCACCCTCCAGCCATGTGCCCAAAAGCCTTTGGACATCTCCTGGGAGCAGGGGCACTGAAATGGGGCCCCTTCCTGAAGGAAGCCTCGGGGCTGCACATGGTACAGCTCAGGACTTGTCTGAGGCTCCAGGTGAAGAGCTGCTACCAAAAGCCATCCTGCATTTCCATTCACAAGCTCAGCCCAGGACTGCCAAAGCTCCTCTCAAAGCATCCAGAAGAGAGGAGAGATTTGGGTCACACTCCTCTTCCGCTCGTCTGCGGTTTGAGAGGGAAGATTCACTATTCAAGGCAGGCACCTGCTCCGACAGAGCCGGCGTTTGTGCGTCACTCACTGCACTCTCACAAACAGCTTTTGTAGAGGCTCCCTGCTGCACCTCCCCTTCTCCCACCACGGCCTGGTGCTTCCCAAACTCACAGCAAATTGTCAGAGGGAAGGAAGCCCAGGCTGCTCAGGGAAGAGCCCTCTGATTTCTCCAAAACGTTCACACCAATGTGACCGAGCCCCAGCCTGCACTCACCCCGTGCAGCTCACGGTGCCCTCAGCCCCCTGCAGAGCTCTGATCCTCCTTTCCTCCCTCTCCCTTCCCTCCAAGGAATCTCATTCAATCACACAAACCCAACCATCAGTGATGACTCACTGATCTGCTTTTGTGCATTTCTTTCTCCAATTAATACTCAGATCTATGGTGTTGTCTTGCCTTCAGCCCTCAATTTAAGTTCAACCAGAGCTCTCAACCTTGCATCTCAAGGCTTCCTTACAAACACTCACCACTCCTGGGGCAGAACTGTTCCCCTCCTAAACAGGTTATTCACCACCAACCTGGGAACTGTTTTGCTGTGCTGCACGTGGCACATCAGTGTTGTTTTAGGTGACACACTCCGTTAGGTAACACTCCAGCCACACGTGCCAGGACCCCTGCTGATCCCATGTTTCCAGCACCAGGCTGACACCCTTGCCAGCTGTCTCCTGTTTGACACTGTCAACTCCTTGGACTGTTTTTTTTAGTGTGTGTTTGATAAAGCACTGAGCAAAATGAAGGACTCTGTACATGATCTGTGCGAGACACGAATAAAGAATGAGATAATATAGATTTAAAAATAAACCAGGCAGCACACTGCAAACAAGGGACTATAAAGTACACAATGAGGATAATATTTACCTTCTAAACTCACTTCCCAGTTGAGCTGAACCCTCATTTCTGCACTGAGACCCACCAGGAAAACACACCTAATTTCTACAGACTGATGGAAATCAGATATTTTCATTTTTAGGATAGAGATGTGGAATGCACTGACTACATAATCCTGAACACACACACAGGCTTCCATTTAATTCAGAGGCCAGCTCGCTCTACAACTGTTCGGGGAGAAAAGGACCCACCCAAGCCAGGACTGCTGGGCTGTGTTACCACTGGCCTTCCCCATCAGGATCATCCACTTCACTGGACACACTCAGGACAGAGCCAGCAGTTGGAACCCAGGTCTGGGGATGCTTTTGGGGCACAATGGCCTTTAATTTTTCATATGAAGAGTGTGATGAGACAACATGACAGTCAAGCTATGAGTCACAGTAACAGTGAAGGGAAAAGTGAAACAAACTCTCCCTGATGGGCAGGTAGCTGTTATTCCTGACCCTGCAATAGTAAGATTTAGCAACAGAAACGTTTCAACTCGGGTCAGTGCTACAGGCTTGGACAGAGACAGGACTAAGGATTGCCAAAAGATCATTCTTTGTGTGAAAGTGTCTGAGCAAAGGGCCAATTCCAGGTGCACAACAGCCAGAAACCAAACACAAGTGTGGCCTCAAACCAGGACTTGTTTGCAAAGCTTATCTCCCTCCTTTCAGAGATGCTGTGGTCAGGCAGACAACACAAACATAAGGCAATGGACAGGAGAACTGATATATTACATCACTTCTGCCCCTTTAGGACAGCTGAACTCTAAATCTGACAGGCTTTAAACCACTACCTGTCTCAGATTGGATACAGCAAGCATCCAACAACATGTAATGTCCAGCTGGACTGAAACTCCAGGGGGTTAACATTTACTGGATTTAGGAACATTTTAAAGTCCCTAAATAAAGTTGAGTAGATTTAGATTTAGTGATGGGGTACACGGGCTCAGACTGGTTCAGACTTCTGCAAGAGAACACCGGAGAGGCCAGGCAAGTTCAAGCAGGACAAACATGAACAGGTCAACAGCTGGACCTGTGAGGAGATAAGGGCAGGGGGAAACACTGACCATCCATTTCCACCAGCAGCTGGTTTAAGGTCTGCTCCTCCTCAGCGTTGGCAAAGCCAGACACGTTGGTGGAGCGCTTCTTGCCCACGGCATCGATCTCGTCGATGTAGACGATGCAGGGAGCGCGAGCCTGCGCTTCCCGGAACAGGCTCCGGACACGAGCTGCTCCCAGACCTGCAGGGAAAGGGAAAAACCAGTGAACCTGCCAGCCAAAGCTGTTAGCAAAGCTGCAGAGCAGCATTACTGGCCCTCGATGAGACTTCTGACACCAGACAAACTCTCTGAATGTGACAGTCCCTCTCTCAACACTCCGGGCACAAAGAAACAGCCCCAAACTCATTTTTAGTCCTTAGGCTCAGTGAGTCCTGGACCTGGGTTTAATTGGGCTCCTAAACCTGCAGGGACTCCTACAGCTGCTGCAAGAGGAGCTTTGCTCCCAGCTCCCAACATGGCCTCCTGTTCCTCCCACAGCTCAGAGCAGAAATAGTCAACATTTTCCTGCATACTGACCCTTGTTGGGTCTCAAGAGATCTGTGAGGAAGGAAGAAAAGGAGAAGGATGGAAATCTCAAGGCACAGAGAGGCCCTACTTTCCCCATCTGCATTTCCATACAAGGAAGGAAGCCTCAGTCAAGGGCTTTAATAATAGGTACAGGGAAGTCAGGGAGGATGCTTGCAGGTGAAGGACCACAGCTGCACTCTGTCAGAAAGCAGCAACCAGAAATGCACTTCAGATACTACACGATTAAGGAACTGCATCACTGAAAACCCTTTATATCTTCAGTCTAAGAATCCAACTCATCTTCCCCATGCCAAGCCCTACCCTTTGCAGGAAGCCCAGCCAACTCCACCACAGACAAAGAGAGCTCCCCCCGTTCCTCAGAGCACCTCACCTCCAATCACCTCCACGAACTCGGAGCCTGCCATGGCCAGAAACGGCACCTGGGCCTCTGTAGCCACGGCCTTGGCCAGCAAAGTCTTCCCACAGCCTGGTGGGCCCAGCAACAAGGCACCCTTGGGCACTTTGGCCCCGAGCTGGAGGTAGCGATCGGGATTCTGCAAGGACAACACAGCTCGGTCAGAGCCACGGCTCACTGCAAGCACCTGCACCACAGTGGGGCTTCCCGAGCTTCCCCAGAATGTTTTCAGCCTGGGCAGCTCTGAGCTGCCCACAGGAGCAGCTCCATCTGCATTCCCACTGTGGAACTGGACATACAGAGCTTGTTTGAACAGAGACTGACCAGAACCATGAAGGATGAAGAGCAGAGAACACCCCCTGCCAGGTCACCCCTCTATCCCAGAAGGCAGGCGGCAAACATTTGTTTTGTTCTACATACCTTTAAATAGTCCACAAATTCCTTGACTTCCATTTTTGCCTCATGCATTCCTGCTACATCCTTGAAACCAATCCCTTTTCCAGATTTCCCATCCACAATGGTGAAACGAGCCATCTTCAGCTGGTTCTGTGGAAGGCAGCACAAGGACCAAACAACTTTGGACAAGGCAACAGTCTGGAAAGGCTGTTTGCTACATTTTGGGAGCCAGCCCAGATGTCCCCACCAAAGCACTGGTGTTTCATGGATTTTTGATCTGGAGAAAGTTCCCAGATGGATGGCTGACTCAAACTTTATTTATCCCCACATGTTGGGAAGAGACAGAATAAACTTGCAGTAATAGTCCCAACACAATCCAGTTCAAACTCCATGTAGGCCAGGCAGGGATGATTATTAAAAACATGCAGATGTCCAAATCCTGATTTGGGATCTCCTCCCTGATTTCTAAATGCTCTGATCCTTAACACACATGGGACAGTCATAGTTCCAAGGGATATGTGTCAATGGCAAATAACTGTCAGTGGTAAACAATTGTCAATACTTGTGAAAGCACAGACACTTTGCACAGTCTTTGATGCTGCTGCTGGTTTCTCCTGGAAACACCCCAGGCCAAAAAAGGTTCTTAAACTGAACAGCCACCACGTTTCCATCTCCTGATGCATGTGAAGCCACAACGAGAGTCAAAACAAGAATTCAGTTAAACATCCCACTCATAACTGCTCAGTATGTTCTACTCAAAGCAGCTACTCAGGAGGTTTTTTCTTTCAGAAGAAAGTTTATGGCTTCTGAGGCCTCAGAAACATCCAAAGGAAGAGTTAAACTCAGGGCCTGGCTGTCCCCACTTAAGCAAGGACACAATCTAGTCCTCAAGGCCTCATTACTCAACACTTCTTTAAAATATTCTTTTTCTCTGAGCAGCTGCATCCATTTGTTCAAAGAGAATCTCAAAGCCAAAAGAGAACTGCGGAGGAGACTGAGTGGGAAATCCAACAAGGGACTGAATTCACTGTGTTTTCATCCCCAATCCCTGCGGTCAGGGACAGAGCACCCCGGGCTGATTCCTACAGTTTCATCAGCTGATCCAGGCCAGGGTGGGAGAGGGGAGGAGGAGGAGGAGGTTTGCCTGGTGTTGCAAGCGAGGCATGCGGCAGGAGCAGAACAGGCCAACACATAATGAACTCCAGAATCTGAACATATTTTATAAATTGAGAACTCATTTTGCAGAAAGCAGCAATTCCTACTTCTGGCTGTATGGGAGGCATGTTGGCAGGGCCCAGTGAAAAACACCATCTGCAGCTGCAGCTCATTAGCAAGCTTTGAAAACAGCAAACTGGACTGAAATTCCCTGAGCTCAGCCCTTCCTGCCATTGGGAAGGGACCTCAGCTAAGGCCAGTTAAGGTACCAGCCAGGGAGATGATCAGCACAGCATGCAAGGTGTGGCAAGACTGGAGAGTCCTTGGCACCAGTTCATCCTCATCCTGCACTGACTTTGCTGGGAAAAGGGGAGGAGATAACCCAGCAGAAGCCAAGACTCCCCACAGGCTGCAAAACATGCTCAAAACCCAGGCTACTCACAAAGGCGTTGAAGCCTCCGGCCCTGCTCGCCACCCTGAAGAGGCGGAAGATGCTCCACAGCATGGACACGGCCACCAGTGTCACTATCAGGGAAAGGACATCGCTGGAAGGACAAAGACAAGCACAAACTGAAGCATTCAGCCACAACCTGGTCAATGTTACCAGACATGACAACTTTTAAAGGACATTCAGGCTACATTGCAAACAAGCAGACGTGATTAAGAACATGGAACTTTCACAGGTTTTTATACAGATATATAAAACCCCAAAGCCCAACCATTACATAACTAAGAAGTTAAGCAGAGGACACTGGCAAACATTGCCTACAGCTGTGGAAGAAATTCGACCTCGCCATCCACTTCAGAGGCATTTCTGCTTCTAAAACAAGCAGGACCTCCAGGCACTCAGCTCACACCCGGAGCAGAATCCACTGGGGCTGGCAGTGCATCCAAAGGGAGCTCACTGCAGAGGACAGTGTCTGGTAACAATAGGGATTCCAACTCTCCTAATCCTGGCAGAAATCACAGTGTGGGTCTCCCATTAAGAGACTGCTAGATCCTACTTAGTCGAATTTCTCAGGGGTCCTTTATGCCAGAAAGAAGTGCTCCAGCACCAACATTGTCAGGTTTCTGAATTCTTTGGAACAAAGAATGCTCCCAAGAGCAGGAAAAACAATCCTATGCCAAATGACAGGCTGGGATCGGTGGGCCCCTGTTCTGCTCCACATGCCTGAGGAAGCATCCAGCCTCACCACACTTCTGTGCTTATCTTTACACCAGGAACGTGTGTTCCACCTCTCACAGAGGGACGATTTACTGAAGCAATGGATCAGCAGGAGCTCTGTACCCAGCTGCATTTGTTTCTGCTCAGTGAGAGATGCAACGGCAACACTGAAACCTGAAAGTCACCTTCAGTTTGTCTGCTCTGCAAACAGGATTAATTCTGAAACACCCCGGGCGCCCACAGCGTGGAGCGAGCCGAGCCCAGGCTGCAAAGGCTCTGCACCTCACAGGCTCCAGCTCCAGACTGAGACCAAATCCTCCAGACATTCATCAGGTCTTCTCAGAGACTTAACAGCCCATCACAGCTCTAAAAAAATTGTTTAAAATCTCTTTTGAGGAGCAGGGGAAACAGCTTGCGTTGGGGGCTGATTGTCTGTTCAGTCCTCTCTTCCTGTTACACATAAATCTGAAAAAATTGGCAAGTTCTGTATTTGAACTGAAGGTCTCATACTGCACGATTAGTTAAAAAAGCTTATCTTTGTATATTCAACTACATATTAAAAACATCCAAATGGTAATGAGAGGACGAAATGCAGCCCAGGTATCCATTCAGACACAAACTTCACATTTTTGCAAGCTGTCTGGGAGGAGGAATTACACACACTGGCCATCTCCAGTGGGAAAATCGAAGCATTAGAATGAGGAAGGAAGGCTTAGTGCATCCTCAGCCTTCTCCACAGCCCAGGCTGTAACATCACTTGCTGCCAAGATTTCTATCACACTTTGCTGTGTACAACTTGGAGAGTTGATTATGAGGACAAAAAGTGCTCAGCTGAGCAAGAACTCAGTGACCCTGACCTGAAACCTTTTGGCTTGTTGCATGTTGTAATTACAGAATTCTTAGGACCCTCACTTTTCAAACATTAATGTACATCTAAAGCACTTTATCTTTCAGAAACATTCATTGAATGCTCCAGAGCCAAGCCCACTTTTCTGTTCTGTATTTAGGTAGGTAACATTTAGCCAAAAGTCACTTTTTTCCAAGCAAAGGATGCCATCCCCAATACAAGAGCAACAGCAAGGGCAAATTTATATCATACTTTCCATAAAAGCCAGGGTGTTTGTAGGAAATGGGGATTCTGTCTTTCTCATCAATATTCAGCTCATCCTCCACAGCTCTGAGCTTCTCTTCGAATTTGTCGATGTTTGCCACGCGCATGGTGTACAGCAGGGTGACGTTCTGGGGACAGGCAAGCCACAGCAGCATAGAAATGTTATTTATTATATATCAGTATCTGCAGGGAGCAGAGGGGCACAGCAGGGACAGGTCAGGTGAACATTACCCTCATGCTACACCCTTTGATCCTGCATCAGTGAATTTGGGAGCAGATGACTGACATCAGGGCTCCGAGTGAATTTAGGAACCCTCTGGTCTTAGGAAAAAAGGGTGATGGAGTTTGACAGAACACTCATGACTAAAATCCAAACAGTAGAAAACTTTTGCTACAAAACCCAGTCACAAGAGTTTACCATCTCCTGGACACCTTCTCCCATATCAGACGGAGGTGATAAAAGAAAATTAAGTTTCTCCAGCTTTTTAGACATTAAGAATTTTTTTTTTCCCCACACCATTAATAATTATTTTTACAATTCAAACTGGAAGTCTTAGTTTCCAGTTGCTTGAAGCCCCCTGAACTTCAAATACAAGAAAGAAAAGCACTAAAAGCAAGTTTACCAGCTGGTGTTTTACTGACCACTAATTCAGTCACCTCCAGCAATATTATCTAAGCTCACTCACAGCTGTAGGGAGTGACTCACAACTTGTCCATGTGGAGTTCCACCTGGGTGCAGATAAATCTCCACGATGTCACTCTCAGGCACCACCTCGATCCTCTGCACCTCCCCCTTGGCCAGCATCTCATTCACAAAGTAGTTCCAGGAGATGTTGGTCCCTTCCCTGTTCTCGCCGACCATGAAGCGAAGCAGCAGCACCACGAAGGTGAGGACCAGCAGCGCCCGCAAACGTTCCAGGTGCATCTGATTTTCCCTTCTCCTGCGTTTCTCCTCCTCTTCAGGAAAAAAGATACCAGAGGAAAAAGGATTAGTGTGTAATTGTGGAGTTTTCTGACCCAAAGAAGGGATAATTAAATGAGAAAGATTAACACAATGCTATTTTTGAGGGGGTTTTTGTGCTGCATGTTTGGTTTCCCCTGAAGGACTGGGTTTCCCATGGTCCTAATGCACCAAACTCACTAAAATCCCAACAAATCTCACTCTGGGCTAAAATGTGTCGCAGCATAGGTCACAGTTGAGATGGCCACAATACACAGAGCATCATCATACAATTTCTGAAGGTTTTAAGCATCCCCACACAGTGTAACACCACAGCACAAACTGTGTACCTACAAAAATGAGACACACTCTTGCCTGGCCCTGCATGGACAGAGGTCAAATAAAGCCAAAGGACCCTTGTTGCTAAAAATCAAACTGCAGAATGACTACAACCCACTTTATACAACATGGTTCCACAGTGGAGTAATCTCAGTGTCCCTGGTAAATCCCACAGCACATTATTGCTTCCAGGTGAGCTCTGATCTCCTGGCACCTGCACCACAACTCCAGCAATGCCTCCCCTGCCTCAGTAAATACCTGCATTTGCAGAGAATGGGAGACAGCACAGAACACAAATACACTACAAATCCATCTGCCTAAACCAAATTCCCTGGATTCTCTCCCACACAACTCACCTCATGTTTCAGAGGGTTTGATAACTTGCCCACATTAAGGATCTGTATCCAAGAGGGATTCCTATGCTGGATGTGCTTTCCCACACTTTTATTGTGCTACAGCCACACTGAAGCAATGACACATGGAAAAGGGATGTTTTACTTCAACTATTTGCCATCAAATATTTTCCAGTCTCCCAACACTTATTTTTTTTTGCACTGCACAGGCAAATTTACAATTCTGTGGGCTGTAAAGGACTGTCACAGCACAGTTCAATGTCAGCTGCTGGCCAGTGTTTGAGTTGTTCAAATGATAACAAATATCTCCTCATCTTTCCAGTCACATGTGAGTGTTCCCAATATATAATTTAGCACTTGCTCTTGATATACAATGTAACAGCAACAGCACCGTGGCACACATAAATACCCTTCCACACCCAGAAATAAATTCATTCTGTGCCACTGGGCTCTAATGCACCGGTGCTGCAGCCCAGATTTGATTTATTTGCAAATTCATAACAAATGTCCTGACACCAGCATTTATCACCGGTCACCAATTAGGCCCTACGCACGCTGCAACAAAACCCAGGGACAAACATATGACCCAGGCAGCTGCTAAAAAAAGTCCTCTGTCCTTCAGAGGCACAGCCTCATTTTTCACTGCTCCCCAGCTCTGCTCCACGCTGAACAGGAAAGGCTTGTTCCTAAATAGAAACAATGCAGCTTGGCAGAGAAGTCATCATTTCAGAGGGCCGTGACAAGCTCGGGCTCCACGTGCAGCCCATCCGCTTTGTTCTCTCCTGCCATCCCCTCACCAAGTGTTATCTGCTGCATCCAGCTTTGTTAGGACTCAGGAATTCATCCCAAGGCTGCAGGATGACATCCACTACAGTCCTATTAGGGAAAATTAAAATACATGATAGAAGACTTAGTCTGCACAGCATCCTGGAAAGTTGAGATGGTTCTAAATAAAAAGATTTTACAGTGGAAAGAAACTACTTAAGGAAAGTGAATCCTGACAGAAGTCCATCTATGGTTGTGCAAGTTCCTTGGAGGTGTCAGAGTCAACTCCTGCTGGAGCACTTCATTTCAGACCAAGTGGAGGCCCATAACCTGCTCTGAACACACACAGTCAGGGTGTGATCACAAAAACACCACCCAGGGGAACGCTGCCCATTAGACATCCTGACACAACTCCCACTTCCAGGAATCAGATCTTCCCAGGACCTTTAACCTGCAGCTGGATAATTCCAGGAGAGAACCCCATTTCTGGAGAGCTGCAAGGCAACACCAAGCTTTCCTCCAGTCTGCGTTTAACCAAGCACAGAACCGATCTCTTTCTCAGCTGTGGCAGAGGCTGTGTGTGCAGCCCAACATCCACCCTGCACCCCAAGGCACCCCACAGCACTCAGGAACCCGCCCAGGGACTGGATGTGACACTTGCAAGCAGCAGCTGTGGGAACACTTCCAGCTTTTGAGTCTCCACCAAGCAATGATTTGCCATTAACCCCAAACGTGAACTCTCTGATTAAAATCTTCGCAAGGGCTGCGGTGACAGTTTGAAGAGTTCTTTGTCATAATTACAGCAGAGACAAGTGTTCCCCTGGAGACACGGGGCAGCACTCCCCTCCCGGAGCCAGGCTGCCCATTAATCACAGGAGGAGAGGCCACGGAGCTCGGCGTGCTGCTGGGTACTGATGAGAACAGCGACAGCCCCTCCAGGTGCCGTGCCCCAACCCACACTCCAGCCTCCTTCCCAAGGACTGCCACCTGCACTCACACCCCCCTGAACGCTTCAGCCCACTCGGATCATCCAGGAAAAGCCACTGCTCTGGCCCTAAGGACACTGCAGTGACACCAGCCAGGCTGTCAGCAGCAGCTGACCTCTGACTTCAAAAGCAAAACATCCAAGACGATTCAATTATTAAGCACAACAAAGCAAAAGCCAAGTGCTCACAGCATTTGATGATGCCCAGGTAAAGGATTAGAAAATAAATTATAAAATCATATTGCAGTCTGTAATGACATTAAGTGCCTCCCAACTTGCAGTACAAAGTTCTGGAGGCATGGCAGGGGGTTGGATGATTTTATGGGTCCTTCCAACCCAAGCCACTTTGTGATTAACAGGTTTTCAGGGAGATAAAACTCATTTTCAAAAAATTCTTTACATGCTGGGGCTTAGGAGAATAAGAGGTAGGAAAAACCAGTATCTAGAACGACTGATTTAAAAAAGAAAAACCAAGAAAAATTAGTAACACAGCTGAGAACTTCTTTAAGAAATTTATATCTAAAGGGGAGATCTGCACAGGAAGCAAAGTGTCACACAAAGAGTCACTTTCATGATCTTTTATCCCCTGATTAGGTATTAGGGAAAAATCCTTCCCTGTGAGGGTGGTGAGGCCCTGGCACAGGTGCCCAGAGCAGCTGTGGCTGGCCCTGGATCCCTGGCAGTGCCCAAGGCCAGGCTGGACAGGGCTTGGAGCACCTGGGACAGTGGAAGGTGTCCAGGGTGGGACTGGTTGGGCTTTAAGGTCCTTCCAACCCAAGGCACACCAGGATTTCTATGATCCTTGTTGTACCTTCCAGTCCACCATCTAAACCAAAATACTCCTCTGAAGCTGCTCTTAGCCCCAGGCTTGCACAGGGAAGCAGGAAGGTGGATCTCCCTCCCTGTGTCCCAGTAAATCCCAGAATTTTGGCACACACCTACCGTCCTCCTCCTGTGGAGATTTCTTCTTGAACCCTCCATTCTTCTGGCCACTCCCCCGAGAGCTGGATGTAGCAAACCAGGAGGTGCTGCCTGAAGAGGTCAGAGATTGTTTTGATGGCACAAGGGAAATATTTTGGAGAATTATTTCTTTAGTACTGAAACGTGGGCACAATTCCCAAGGCACAGCCATCACTGACACTGGTGTGGGCAGTTAGGAACAGCCTCACACTTGGGATTGGAAATGCTCATTAAAGGAAATATAGGTAATGGAATTAAATCAGGTTTCTCAGGAATACCCCAATAAAGGCCAAAAAAGGCTACAAACACAAAGTCTAATGACTCCAGTATTTCTTTAATCCCCTGAGCTCCTCATGGGAGGGTGCCACTGTTCATTCCTGTCACCAAACACAACCTGGATCCCTGCAAACACCCCCAGCTCCCACATCCAGGAACAGAACATCTTTGCTGCACTTTCAGGAATGCAGAGGGAAGGTAAGGAAAGGTCAATTCTCTTATGAAATCAGACCTTTCCCCTTCCTGCTNAGCTTTAAGGCCCCTTCCCCCCCCAATGATTCCGTTATTTCCACGGCGTTTCCCACGTCAGTGCCCAACAGCGCTGACACGACGGCACAACGTCCCGAACGTCCCTCTCCCCCGTTCTTCTCCTCTCCCGGTGCCCCAGCGCTCGGTGAGGCCCCGCCACCGCCCCGTTACCTGCAGGCCGCGCACCCCGCCGAGGGCACAGCCGCGGGGCCGGGCCCAAGCGGCGNGCGGCGTTCCCGCGGTAACGAACGGGGGGGCGGAGCCGGCAGGGCCTGAGGGCTCCGGCACCGCCTGAGGGCTCGGACAGCGCCCGGCCCCTCACGCCGCTCCACCGGGCCCCAGGCTAGGGCCGGCCCCGTCACGTCTCCTAGAACAGACGGTTCCCCACCAGCCCCGGCCTTCTCCGGGCTCTCCAGCCTTGCCAGGGTCCGGCCCGGCCTTGGCTTGGACCCAAATTATTTAGGCAGGAGAACAAACGGCTGTGAGGGGCCAGAGGGTCCCTGCAAGGATAGCAGAGAGGCTGCAGCCGCCACTGTGAGGGGCTGATACTGGAGTCTGGTGGTGTGAGCACACAACCAGCCCGCCTCTGGGGTTTTATCCCTCCTAATCCCATGTAATTGTAGTGCCTGGGAAAAGAAGGAACAACCTCTGCAGTCTCACCTTCAGCAGAGGGGAAAGAAAGCAGCTCTGTCCCTGTGCAGCTGTTCCTGAGGAAGGTTCCCCTTCTGAGAGCCCGAGGTAGGAGTGAGCTCTGGTAGAAAACAGCCCTGGTGTCTGCGATGGGAGTGAGGGACTGAGCTGTGTTCCGAGGGAAAGGGAGTGAACAAATGCATAGAAATTTATATTTACTTTGAGGGTGGTGAGGCCCTGGCACAGGTTGCCCAGAGAAGCTGTGGCTGCCCCATCCCTGGCATGTTAATGTCCCCGCACTCCTGGCAATCCCTTTGTGTCACTGATTGGATCAAACAGTTCAATTTACAGACGCACAGATCGGTGCCAACTAATACATAAGGGCTTTTCAGAGGGCAGCTGGAGGCACCTCCACCCACAGATCCCATGTGGAATGCCCAGGGAGGCTGCGCTGACTCCCAGCTGGAAGATCCGGGCCTGGATGTGACCAAGCTGTGCTGAACTGGGAGTACTGGTTATTTGCAGACACATCACAGAGCTGCAGTTGACACAATTTCCCTCCCTTTTTTCACGCTGTGCTTCAAAGGTAACCAGATGACAGAGCACCAGGAAGGCTGGACAGAGCAGCTGGGGCTGCCCCTGGGTCCCGGGAAGTGTCCCAGGCCAGGTTGGACAGGGCTGGGAGCAGCCTGGGACAGTGGGAGGTGTCTCTGTCCATGGCAGGGGGGGGAACAGGATGGGCTTTAAGGTCCCTTTCCACCCAAACTCTTCCATGACTCCATGAAGGAGGGCTG
The DNA here is from genome assembly GCA_013400585.1 of Chloropsis cyanopogon. NCBI lineage: Eukaryota > Metazoa > Chordata > Aves > Passeriformes > Irenidae > Chloropsis > Chloropsis cyanopogon. Next base: position 65,997 of record WEZZ01034760.1, read on the forward strand.
GGGGTCTTTGCCTCGCTGGTGCCAATACAAAGTGGCGCCAGGAAGGAAACTCAGGAGGTTCTGCCCTGCCTGGGCAGCTCAGGCTGTCCCCTCTGTGCGTGCCAGAGGTGACCTTGGGAGAGGTGGCTTTAGTCACTGCCCTTGGACTGGCAATATGCTCCTTTGGGAGTAAGCCAATATTCTGAGAGGACAGATATAACCTGATCCAGGCTTGGCCTTGCTGGGATGTGCTCCAGCCATGACATCACCCAGTAATGCCACGTCTATTTACTACCGGGGAAAGGTGCTGGATTGGGGGCTGAAATCCCTGGTTTATCTCCTGAGCAGGTTAGGAGCAGGAAGCAGCATTAGCAGCCACATCTTGTTCTTTTCAGGCCAAGAGAAGTCAGTTTCCATGGGAAACACAGCTCTGCTCTGTCTGACAATTCGCCTCTCGTGTTTCCATGCTCCCTGTAGGACACTCCTGCCCTCTGAGGCTCGGGAGGTTCCTCAGCCCCCCCAGATTATCCCTGACTCATTTCCACACACAGCACCTTGCCAGTGGGGTAAATGGATACCTGGAGTCAGGTGGCCACTGCGCCACCATCCACAGACCTCTCATCAATGAATCAAAGGGTTGCAGGCAGAGCTGAAGCTGCTGGAAGGGAAATTCAGACCTTTTCCAGGATGAACCCCCTCCAGCAGCTGAGCCAGGACTTTGCTCTGGCAGGACAAACCAGCCAGCTCTGAGGGAGTTTCCCGGCATTCCCCAGCGCCGTGCATCTCTGTCACGCAGCAGATGGGATTTTTTTTGATTACTTCTTTGCGGGTGACAAATCAAGGTCAAGGGATAGATGCTCCCCTTCAGCACAGCAAGGCCCAGAACTCAGGAGAACCTCAGGGTTTTCAGCAGCAAAGGATGTGCCTAAAAGGCCACGTGGTTTTCCCTCGAGCACAGTAAAACTCCTCACCAGGAAAGAGCTGCTCGGCCTTTCTCCACGAGCCAGTCCAAACCCATCACACCTATTCACTCCTCCAGGAACAGCTGGGGATCACAGCGAGTTCCAGTTCCATGGCAGAGGACAGCGTGGCACCCACACTGCTCCTCCCCGGGACACAGAGCCTCCCCAGCCCCAGGGCGAGCCTGGGACACAGCACTGGGCTACAAATCTATCGTGGGTCACCTCTAAAGCCCTGGGAGGGTAAGACAGGCAGGTGACAGATGGCTGGAGGCAGGGGATCATGGGGACTCGGCCACCCCACAGCAGCCACCGCTCCGTCTGCCAGCCGGGGCTTAGAAACCTCCGGAAAAGCTAACGGGGGAAAAGAGGGAGCAACACTCAGAGAGCGGCAGGGGAAAGGGGCAGAGCAGGGGGAGGGACTGAAATGGCTGGCTGTGACTCAGAGCAGGTGACACCGCGGGAGGGCACTCCCCGGAGGGCTGCTGGAGTCAGCGGGGCTCGGGGAGGCCGGGAATCCATCTGTGTGCGGGAGGCGGCTGCAGTCATCCCCAAAGCCACAGACCCGAGCAGGTCACTGAGCTCCGAGTGAGCAACTGTCACTCCACACCCCTGAAATCCATAAGCAGCCTGGAAACATAAAGCCTGTCATTAGGAATGATAAAAACAGTAATTAGAGCCGGGCTGTCATGAGTTCACACCTGGAACATCAATACCAGGCGTTTACCCAGCAGCAGGAGAGAGCTTCTCCCCAAACCCACCCTCTGCGGATGCACCAGGAACAAAGCTCCACGGACCACTCTTCACACGTGAGGGTAAGTCAGTAAAGTAAGTAAATCCTGCAGGGAGCCTGGCAAACAGACTCTACCCACCACAACAGCAGCTCCCAGCGTTGAGGGATCCAAAAATGCTGCTGCTGTGGAGGCACAGGAGCTACATCAGCTCCTGGGCTCTGCCTGTCCTGATCCCCGTCCTGGTGCTTCACTGGGACTCAGCTGGGTGCACAGCAGGCTGCACCAAGGAGTTAAATCTTCAAAACACTCAGGTCTGGGGGCAAACAAGCTGTGCCAAGGAGTTAGACCTTCAAAACAATGCAGATTTGAATATGAGAGAGCTGTTCCATGAACTTAGCCTTAATTACATCTTGTAGAGCTCTGAGCAGCCACCACACTGTAAAGCAGGTGAAAACCCACACTTTTATTTATTTATGGTATCATAGGTGGAACAGCTTAAGTTGGAGTGTCCTTAACGACAACAACAACGGCAAAGAAATACAAGGATGGTTGAAAGTAGCTTTATTTAGTAAAACTGAGTCTGTACAGAGCCAGGGAGGCTGCTGCTGCAGTACAGCAGCTGTACTCCTCACTGCCTTCCCAAATGGCTGCTTGGTTTGCCAAACCCATTTCTCTTCAAAATGCTAATAGATGACATTAATTAAAACATGAGCCAAGCCTAAAGTAAAGGTTTTCCTAATCAAAGCTCTTCCAAAGTTTTATTCTCTTGGCCTCTGTGATGTTGGCAGCTGACTGGTCACTCAGGGCTTACCCTGTACCAGCCATAAATCACACCTTGTTTCATCTATTAAAAATAGATTCCCATCCCTCCAGCCTCTGAGGAGCTGATTCAGCAGGGAGCTGCACCCATGGCAGCACAGCCCAGGGAATTTCCTCTTTAGGACTGGCAAGATGGTTCCCTCCCTCACAGCACAGCTGCTGAAGGACCGAGGTGAGTTTGGTGATCCACAGGTTGCTGGAGCAGGTGAGGGGCTGGCACAGGTGCCATCTCCAGAGTGAGCCAGGGAGCAGTGCCAGAGCAAGGAGCAGAGGGTCAGGAGCTCTGTCCCCAAAGGCAGTGTCCTTTTAGCTGGCTGGGACAGACAGAAATAGGCCTGAAAGCACATTCCCCACGTGGCCTAATTTCCCTGCCCTCACACAATGTTCTCTTTCCTCCTCAGCACCAGGGTATTTGTTTTATTTTAGGATTTAAGAGCTTACAACCTTTATCGAAGGATAAAGGTGCTCAACAATTGACTGTAATTTTTTTTTTGTCTTAGGTATTGCAATTAAGGAGCAAAAGCCAGCCCAGGGTAACAAAGCCAGGCAGGTTAAACCTCCCCATCACACCAGTCTCACCCAGAAAACCAGCAGAACAGCCCCCAAGGAAATAATCCTCCCATTCCTGCTGTCAGCTCTCCTTCTCTAAGTACTGGAAAGTTCCTCCTTGAACCAGGCTGTTGTGTTCAAATAGAAAAGGGTCAGGGTGACACAGAAAGGGTTTAACTTCCTCCCCAGCCCTGGATCTCTGACCTGGATGACATTCAAGGTTGCCAAGGAAGCAGTTACAGACAACTATATTTAGGAAATGAAAACACGTATTTCCCCTCTGCTCAGAGGCCAACACTCACCTGCAGCCTTTGCAGGGAGCTGTGACAAGAAGCTTAATGGAAAGGAAGCCAAAAAAACCCCCAACCCCTTTCTTTTCACTGGTTTAGTAGGTCTGACAGAGGAAGAAGATGGCTAGAGATAAAAAGACTAAGCCTAAGTGGAACACAGGACCAGCTTAACAGGCTCAGAATAAACCTCTCTCCTGCTGTTATTTAACAGCAGAGCCAGACACGTGCTCCTGAGCCACTCCTTCCTGCTGAGCCCAGCACAGGGATTTCTCCTCTGGGGGCCCGTGGCACCCCCAGCACGGGAGAACTGTCCCTCAGGCTGCCAAGTGTGTGACCCTGAGTGGCCCTGCACATGCCAAAAGAGAGTTCTGGTCACAGCCCCGCTCCTGGCAGGGAGGGGGTTAAAACCAGGAATATTCCAGATGAGCTCATGGGCAGAGCTGCTGCCTCCAGGCTTCCCCATCCTGGCACCCAAAACAACACGTGGTGACAGCTCTGCCACCCACACCAGGGCCCCGGGGCCGGGGTGGCTCCACGGATGGCATTCCTGCCTGGAATTGGGCTGCCTTGGTGACACAGAGGGGCTGGGGCAGGAGGTGTGTGCTGCAAAGTACAGACACACAGCAGAATGCTGGGTTTGGGCTGGATGGACCTCAAAGCCCATCCCATCCCAGCCCTGCCATGGCAGGGACCCCTCCCACTGTCCCAGGTGCTCCCAGCCCTGCCCAGCCTGGCCTGGGCACTGCCAGGGATCCAGGGGCAGCCACAGCTGCTCTGGGCACTGTGCCAGGGCCTGCCCACCCTCCCAGGGAACAATTCCTAATTCCCAAAATCCCATCTGTGACCAGGGGATCCCAGCCTGGCATCAATCACCACCCTGTCCACCAGACCAGAGCAGTGCCACGTCCAGTCCAGTCGTTCTTGAACATGCCAGGAGGATGAAGGAACGGCTGACATGATCCAGCACAATCACCTGTTCAGGAGATGCTTAAAACGTTTGGTTTTTGTTTTTCAGGAGGCACCCTGCACATGAAAACTGCACAAAAGCATTTTGGTGTTGTGTGATCGGCACTTGAAAGGATCAGAGGAAAGAGGCCCAAAAGTTGGCCGGGTCAGGAGCGAGCTGTCCTGTCCCTGTCCCTGTCAGTGCCCTGTCCCGGCTCATCCCTGTCCCAGCCCGTCCCTGTCTCATCTTTGTCCCTGTCCCCGTCCGTCCATGTCCCTGTCCCTGTCTCCATCCCTGTCCCCATGTCNTTCTTGGAACTGCCAGGAGGATGAAGGAACGGCTGACATGATCCAGCACAAATGACCTGTTCAGGAGAGCTTAAAACGTTTGTTTGTTTGTTTTTCAGGAGGCACCCTGCACATGAAAACTGCACAAAAGCATTTTGGTGTTGTGTGATCGGCACTTGAAAGGATCAGAGGAAAGAGGCCCAAAAGTTGGCCGGGTCAGGAGCGAGCTGTCCTGTCCCTGTCCCTGTCAGTGCCCTGTCCCGGCTCATCCCTGTCCCAGCCCGTCCCTGTCTCATCTTTGTCCCTGTCCCCGTCCGTCCATGTCCCTGTCCCTGTCTCCATCCCTGTCCCCATGTCCCTGTCCCAGCCCGTCCCTGTCTCATCTTTGTCCCTGTCCCCGTCCGTCCATGTCCATGTCCCTGTCTCCGTCCCTGTCCCNGTCCCGGTCCCCGCCCGTCCCTGTCCCCATCCCTGTCCCTGTTCTGTCCCTGTCCCCGTCGCTGTCCCTGTCTCCATCCCTGTCCTGTCCCTGTCCCCGTGCTCCCCGGGGGGATCCCCGGGCTGGCGGAGCAGCCGCTGTCCCCCCACATGGCACCGGTGTCACCCCTCGCTGTCCTGCTGGGCAGCGACTTCACACGCCGCCACCTCGGAGCGCCGCGGCACGCGTGGCACCGGGAGCTTCCCTACGGATGTGACGGAGGAACGGGCCCGGACCGGGCCCCGAGGCTGTGCCGGCAGGGACAGCGGCGGAGCCCCCGGAGCGGAGCTGCCCCG
>WEZZ01034760.1:72156-100542 GCA_013400585.1 Chloropsis cyanopogon
CCGAGCCCGCAGCCCGGGCTCCCCCCCCGCCCTCCGAACCCCGTTTTTTGGGGTGGCGATGTTTTTTTCGCTGGGGTGCGGGGAGGGGTGGGGGGGAAATGCGTTTTGGGGTGAGCGCTGCGCTGGGAGGAACAATACCAAAAGTTGTCTGAAATGGTAATTTCCGTTTCCCATTTCATCATCCCCGGGTAGGCGTTAGCTCTGCGTGTGTGTGCGCAGGGCCGGGGCCGCACCGAGCCCAGCCGGCCCCAGCCCCGCCGCTTTTATTTATTTCCCAGTTTAATCTTCAGATCGCTCCGTGTTTCTGTCCTCCGAGGAGCCTTTGTGTGCCGGGGAGGGGCTGCTCGACACCTTTGCCCCTTAGCAGAAAGGAAGAGAGGGAGGGGGGGAGGGAAAAAAAAAAAAGAAAAAGCCCAAACAGCTGCAGCCCAGGACGAGCCTCCCCCAGGCCGGGGATGGATTCGTGTTTAGAAAGGCAAATGACCTCGGAGGGAGCCGGGATGGGCCGAGCCCTCGGTGCCCTCTGCCCTTTCCCAGAGGGAGCAGCTGTCCGGGCTGTGCGGCTCAGAACGGGCCCTTCATTGAGGCACAGGGGCCGTGTGTTTACGGCTTGGCTGCTCCTCCAGCCTTGGGGATCTGTTTTGATATCCAGTTGCAGGAAAGGGTTCCTCCCCCCTCCCGGTTTTGTACACAAAGTGCTCTCTCACCACTGGGGACACGGCTCTATAGGCAGAGAGCGAATTCCAGGCGGCTCCTGAAGCAAAATTCCCTCCTGAAATGGCTTCTGAGATGGGGTACATGCATCATTTTTACCCTCTCTGTAGGCAAAGATTTTTAGGTGAAAACATCTGTACTGCTTTGTAGTGGCTGTGTGCTTTCCTGAAATTTATATAAATTTAAGGAACTTGGAGTTCAGTGTATTTCTCCTTTCTTTGTTATGTTCATAAAATGGAACATTTTAATATAATGACTCCAATTATTTCCTTTTTCTGTGGGGGAAAACCACTCCACGGAGTCACGGAGAGGGAAAAGGAGATTACCTCTCACATGTTACCCAACGGCGTCGACACATTCTTTGTGTGTTCCCCTACCAATAGCTCAATATTTAACTTGATTAACTTAAAAAAAACCGGGAAAAGTTGGCGTTCTCACAGGCTGGATTTTCTGGCAGATTCCGGGCTGGAGTAGTCTGAGATGGCTGTGGAAGGGGTTTGGAACGTGATGTGGTGGGGGAAACTCCGGGCACGGCGTTTGGCCGCGGAGCTCCGTGACCTGGTTTCTGTGGGCAGGGCAGGGTCAGCCTCGGAGGGCTGCTCCGTGCCCGTGTGGGCGAGCTCCGGGGCTCCGTGCGAGCCCATCCAGGGCTCGGTCACGCTCAGGGCTGCGAGCCTGCGCTGCCCCGGGCTGCCGGAGGTGCTGGAGCTCAGCGCTTTGCCCCGGCTCCGGCTGGCTCCGGGAGAGCTCAAAGTAAACGGGAGCTGATCCGATCCGACCTGCCGGGGCACATCCTGCCTGCCGAAGGGCTTTGCCGTGAACCCGTCCGGGCCAGCCGGGGCTTGTGTCACCCCGGGCTGTCTGAGTCAGTGCGAGGGCTGGCTTTGCCAAAAAACTCGCAGCAAACAGCGCGCTGGGCTCGGAGTGCTGCGAGCCCTCGGTTCCCAAGGCTTTTTTACCTCGTTCTTGTTGTAAATAGTGACCGAGGAGCCCCGGCCATGTCGGCGCTGGCTGCTGAGTCCGCCTGGAAACCGGAGATGTTGTGTTGCGTGTTCCACGCTTGGTTTTGCTGTTCAGTTCTGCTTTTAGAAATGAACTCTTGTCTCGTGTCTGTTTCTCCATTTCATAAAAAAGCATGGCTCAGAGTGAGCTGATTTTTTTTTTTTCCCCATGGGCAGCTTTTTGTTTTTATGATGTTGCAACAGCGTTTTCTCAGACTTAAACCTGCAAATTGTCCAGTTTGAGGGTTGGGTTTGGATGGGGGGAGGAAATCTTCAAAAGAAGCCCCAAAGCAAAAACCCTTTGGCTTAATTTCTTCCTTCGTGTGTGGCAGGCAACCTGATAAGATTATTTTATTTTCCACTCGTGTTTTAGTGGACTAAGTCCCCCCAAATGCTTGTGAACAAAGCGAAGCGTAGCGCGGCGTCGTGCCGCGTTCTTCCGCTGCTCAGCAGAGCAGACAAATGCATTTCTCTGGGGTCAGCGAGACTCGTCGTGTTAATCAATACTGTACCAGCAGTGTTCCCTTTCCAGGGAACCAGATGGGCTACTTACAACTGGTGCTGATTATTTTAACTGTGTAATTGTAACATGGCTGCGTGATGACAGTGTTTCCTGCAGACACTTCAAAGGAAGGTTCCCGACGAGTGTGTCTTTACAGCGTTTAATCTGTCCTCTTTGTCTTTATGTTGTGGCTTTTGGACATGTGTTTGAAGTACTAAGAGGTTTTTTTTGCCTTACCTCCAGCTTTTCTATGCATTAAAAGGAGGTAGTGCTCTGGAATGATGAAGTGTCTCCAGTGTGGGAATAAGCCCAGGGTTTTAGTGGCTCCCACAGTGGTGGGTTGGTTTCAGTGAGTTTTAGATCCAGGCAGTGACTAAGCCAAAAGCTGGGAAGAGATTTAAGTGGCTGTGAGGAAATGGCAATTTTTTTTTTTTAAAAATAGTGCATGTGGCTTTGTTTTGGGGAAAATATGTTGTATGGTGACTTGAGTCTTAACTGGGACAGGCTAATTACTCGGTGAAGAAATCCTTCTCCTAGGGAAGGAAAGGCACAGGGCCGGAGCTGGTTAATTACATTTTGTAAAATTATGGAGTGACGGCTTTCTGAGGAGGTCTGCCCCTCTTCCTGCCCTGTACCTGAATTTCAGGCTCAGCAGTTGCCTTACGGATTGAAATTCCTCCTGGGTATTAAGATTTAATGGTGGTAGACCCAGAGCAAGTAGTGGCAGGTACTGCTGCTTTTCAGTACAGCAAAGCAAATAATACTGGAAAATATTTACATGGGGGTTGTTATTCCCCTCGTATTTCCTTGATGAGCTCTAGTAAAGGTGCTTGTGTGCTCCTTCCATTGCTGGGGAGAATTCCCTGTATTTCAGTTGTAAAAGGCTGCAGAGAGGAACCGGTGTCTCCATAGCAAAGATTCCAGTGTTTCGTGATCAGCTCACATATATTTTTACCCCATCTAATTTAAACCAGTCTGCACGACACTCACAGGAATGATTTGTATGCAGCTTTTAAATATTTTCCTCCTTCCTGTGTGAGGGATTAGCAGCACAGAGCTGCTTTTTCGGAGAGTTCTCAGCCAAGTGTTACGTAATTTGTGTGCCACCGATGCACGGCCATAAAAAATACTCCCATCAATGTTAAGGGAAAGCTTGTGTAGGCAATTATTTCAAATCACAAGCGTCCTAAGCAGGTTTGTGTGCAGCCTTAAAATCTGGGCAAAACGCTGCCTTTGGAATCCTGCTGGGAAGGGGGGTGGGAAGCTGTCAGCGCCCGTGGTCTGGAGGCTGGTTTTGAGCACATTCTACTCCACTTTTTAAGCTTTCCTGTGTGAGAACTGATGTTTTCTGGTGTGTTTTCTCAGGCAACTGTTGGGTATTTAAAAATCTTAATTTCTCTGAGTCTGGGTGGTGGTGCTTCAGCTATGGGTGATGCCAATTTGTAATCTTTTACAAGAGTATGGGGAAAAAAAAAAAAAGTAAAAAGAAGCTTAAATGCTAATAACAGTAAAAAATCTGCTCACTGTGGAGCACATGTGAAGAAAGCGGGTGCATGTTGGGCCGTGGAGTCTCCATCAGCTGAGCTGGGGGCTTTTAAAAATCTGCTCTAATTTTTATGCTGCATGTGGAATGGCTAATCCCATAAAAGCCTCGCACCTTTTGACAGATGAAACGCTGCTGTTCCTCACTTATTTGAGCAAAATATTTTTATAGATGGTATTAGCTCTGTGGCTCCGAGGGTAATGCAGTCCTTACACGAGAAAGATCTTGCTTTGATCTGACAGCTTTCAAGATCCATTTCCAATCTTGGAGTTCCATTAAGTCTGTTTGTAATGGTGCCCTCAGACTTTTTTTCTGTTTATGTGACTCTTTGGGGTGTTAACGTTGCTCTGTACTTGAGTTTTCTTTAATAAACTGAAGGAATAATTGGGGTCAGGAAAGGAAATAATCATGCTAGAAGGTGCAGTTAATTATATCAGGTATTTTGGGCTCCGGAATTCTTGGTCTTGATTCTAATGTTTTCTTCAAGTTTTAGGATGTAGTGAAATGATCAAATCATCAAACTAGGACAGTGAGGCAGGGTGATGTGTGATGGTTAATTTTGGGAGTGTGCAATGAGCGTGGCTGCAGGCTTGACGTCCGTGAGGGCTGCGGAGGATAGGAGGGATGATTTCTCTGGTGAGCAGCTCTTTCCCTCTTCCATGGGGCAAGAGGTGGTCTTGTGTGGTCCAGTGTCCGTCCAACATGATTTAAATGGTCTTGTGTCCATCCTACGTGGTCCAGTGTCCGTCCAGCATGATTTAAATGATCTTGTGTCCATCCTACGTGGTCCAGTGTCTGTCCAGCATGATTTAAATGATCTTGTGTCCATCCTACATGGTCCTGTGTCCGTCCAGCATGATTTAAATGATCTTGTGTCCATCCTACATGGTCTTGTGTCCGTCCAGCATGATTTAAATGATCATGTATCCATCCTGTATGGTCTTGTATCCATCCAGTGGGACCTTTGTGGTCTTGTGTTCATCTGATGTGATCAGTTTGCTTCTGTGTCTGTCCAGTGGGGTCTTTGTGGTCCTCTGTCCATCCAACACGGTCTGTTTGGTCCCGTGTCCATCCAGCACGGTCTTGCTGGTTGTGTGTCCGTCCAGTGGGATGTCCGTGGTCATGTGTGTATCCATCATGATCCACGTGGTGCCCTGTCCCTCGAGGATGGCACGGGAGCCGCGTGCAGGGCTCGGGTGGGTGCCGGCTCTCGGCGGGCGCAGCCTCCCCGCTCCCTCTGCTCCTCCTCCCTTGGGGCCCCGCCGGCGTCTGGCCAGACCTCACATCTGAGAAACCATCCTGGCTTTTCCTGCCCCTCTCAGCGTTGGCTGGGGAAGCGTGAGCTCCCAGAGAGGACGTCTGAAACCTCCATCTCCTCGGGGTCGTTCCCGTTTTCCGGAGCTCACCTCGTGGGTAAGGCACGCGGCTCGTTCCGTGGAGCTGTAGTGAGCAGGGGCTGGAATTGCAGCCTGGAGAGGCCGAGGGATTGGGAGGCACTTCCTCACGGGTGGCAGTGCCGGGGAGGGAATTGGCTGCTGGAGTCAGAATCAAGTGATGTTTTTTTCTAGGTCAGGGTTGAAGGCACTGTCAGGGTGGTGATGTGCAGCATCTCTTACTGTCTGCATTGTCCCTGCCATATGGAAGTGTGCACACTGCCCTTGGCATTCAGGCACTGAATTATTTATCCTCTCCAAATCTGGAGGCAGCCTTTCTTCCCCTGTCTCGAAGAAAACCAAACTTTACCCGATGAGTGTTTTTAAAATAAACCTTCCGCTGTGAATTACTGCAGTGGCAGGAGCAGGGTATCGATTGTATGTTGCGTTTGGATTCGGAAACCAAAGGTTACAACACTGGATATCTTGTGGAAACACTGAAATATTTATTTTGCTGTTAGGTGCAAGTGTGTCTGTGCTAGTGCTGGGTTTGTATGTGGCTGAAATGCCATGTAATGAAATTTCCGGACTTGGGGAATGGAAAGGCTAGGAAACTTTGTAGTATGTGTAACAGCAGCTTTGTCTCAGCTGTGTGTGAGGGGATGGATGTTTTTCCAGGGGGAAGGCATCTCCTTTCCTCTTGTGCTGGGTTGGATTTGCTGTGAGAGGAATGTTAAGGTGGTCCTGGTTTGGGTGATGGGCTTTGGGTGCTCACTGAGGTATGGGTGTCATGGTGGGGTGGTTCCAGGCTCAGGAAAGCAAAGGCTGGAGGGAGCTGGCTCTGTAATTATTTTTGAGAGACTGACAGCTTTGCAGGATAAAAACAGTCTCGAATAATTTACCTTTAGAGCAGCACAAAGCTGCTAAAACTGTGTCACAGGCATGGGGAAGAATCAGAGAGTCAAGAAGGGAGATGTTACCCTCTAAAAAATTCACCACAATCCGGAGGCAGCGTGTCCCTGAAGGCTCGGCAGCCAGAGGCTTGGAAATACGGTGCTGCCCTCAATATCGGGATGTGAAATGAAAGGATGTGTAATTAGGAACTCCAAAAAAAAAAAAAAGGCATTAAATAGCTTTAGAGGTGAATGGAAGCTTCATTATTAAGCGCCAACTGCTTAGCTGCAGTTTGTGGTGCCTCTTCCTTTCAAATCAGGCACACATGAAAGTGCTCCCCGCCCCCAGCCGGGGCCTTATCGGCTTATCTGGGCAGGAGTTCAGAGCCATAAAAACTATATCCTGCTTACACCTTCCAGCCGATCCTGTGACCTGTGCTGTGTAAACAAGTTGTACCAGGAGCTCCCAATGACTGGTAAGTGGCTGGCTTTCTGCAGGCTGGTTAGGTCCAGGAGGAGCCAAGATAAAGTTCCAAGAAGTTCCCCTTTGGGAATGGTCTCCTGATAGCTGCTGCAGGGAGGAGGTGGCAGGGCTGAGATCCTGCTGACTGTGGCAGTGACTCTGTCCCGTGGAAAGCACTTTGGGATAGACTTTACACTCCGGGGCTGGTGTTTTCCCCGTTCTGCAGGAGGATGGCTGTGGCAGATTGTGAAATGTCAGCGTTGTGGTAACAACACCGACCGGCGCTCCGCGGTTGCGTCAGGCCTTGGATGTGCCGGAGATGTAAGCCCGTCTATAAATACATCCAAATATCTTTGGATGGATGGGATTAGCCGTGGCCGTGCTGGGAAGAGATGTAGGTAATGCAGGGAAGGGGTGTGCGTGGGGGGACACAAACATCCTGCTCCTGGCCGCGCTCTGGGGGTTTGAACGCCGCCGGCCGCTCCGGTTACGGCGCTTGGCTGCTGCCCACCCCGAGCTGTCTCCGTGGTTTCATCTTGCAGCTCGGCACAGGCAGATCCATTTATCCAAGCGGGACTGTAACGAGCGAGTTCAGGGATTTAGTGTGTGAAACTTCACCTTTCTCAGCAGCCCAAGGGTCGAGTGTGCTGGTTTGAAGATGAAAACCTGTTCTCCTTGAATGCTGACCTTTTTTGTTCGTGTGGTTTCTTGTCCCCACGTATGGGGGAATGCGCTGGGTTTGGGAATTAGGCTGGCTGGTGGCTGCTCTGGTTCTCTCCTCACCATGGCCCTGTGCTAGGGTCCTGCGTGGTGGCTGTCCTGGCTCTGGGCTCTCTGCTCCTCATTTTCCCTGCAGCCTGGAAGGTTTCTGTCTCTCCCAGGAGATCAGAGGTGCCCTGTGTTATTCAGCTGCTCTGCAGTGAATTCAGTTCCCTTCCCCTGTGATCAGCACTGGCACTGGGGTGTTAAACTGGTTCTGTGGTGAGAGACTAATTCCTCTGAGTTAGTCCAGGGGGGAAGGGATCAGACGAGAAGTCAGCTTCGTGGCTCTTTCCTGGTGTGCTGAGTAGAGCTCCTTGGTTAGGGAGCTGGAGGCTGTAGTCTTAAAATGCTGAATTTAATTTCCTCCTGCAGTGTGTTCTGTCTGCAAGCTTCCCCTGCTTCACCCACCAGGATGTTTCTTCTCCCTCCTGTCCATCCCTCCCCTTTCCCAGGAGCCTCATCTGATGGAGGTTCTGCTCTTGCCTTGGTCCTCCTCATCCAAGATTCTTGTCTCTAATTTTAGCCTGTTTGCCTTTTGAGGTCCCCTCCCGTCTGTTCCTGCCTTTCTCCCTCTCTCTGAGTTGTTCCTGCATCTTCCTCTCCCTCTGGAGAGCTGGACCTTGTTTTTGCATGGTGGGAGGAAAGTGCTTGGGAGGGGAGTGAGGCTGTGAGTGTGTTGAGGTGAAGGCTCCTGGGGTGTGGGGTGTGCTGGCAGGGGTGTTTGGGGTGCTGTGTGCTCACAGGGAGCAGCTCCTTCCCTCTCCTGCATCTCCCTTATTGTCCTTGCTTGGATCTGCTCTTGGAATCTCTGTTTTGTGGATTTATCCTGTACTTGTACGATGGGGCTCCCTACTATGAGGTTACTAGTAGTGGTAGTGCTGCCCAGCCTGGTGTCCCTGAGTCTCCTGCCCTTTTCCCTGCAGGAAAGCTGCAGGCTGCCTGGTTTTCCCTGGAATCTCACTCCATGTTAGCATGCATTTGCTTATGTTTACAGAGAAAATGACTTTTTTTACAGGGAGGCATGTGACACAGTCAGTCAGGTCTCCTCAGAGGGATGTGGAGCCCATCAGGGAGAGCAGGGAAGCTGGCCCTGGAGCCCGGGCATCCAGGAAGGCTGCTCATCCTGGTGGGATCCACCTGCTCGGAGCCCTGGGAGCACGGTGTGTGCAGCATAATCTGATTTGTGCCTGGAATATAAATCCTGGCTGTTGCAGGCATGCAGCCTGGGGTTTTACAAGTTCTTTTGTGAAAACAGCATTCAGCCCCTCCACTGCTGCAGCAAGGAGCTTCCCTGGAAACCCAATCCCAGCAATTAGTGAGGTTTGCAGAGGATCCTAGCAACTGCTGCCGGGGTTCCATTGGCAGGGGTTAGGTTTTGTTTTTTTAGACTGTTTATAGTTACATTCTGTGCATTGTATGGAGAGACATAAACTAGAGCACAAGAAGTTCCACCTCAACACGAGGAAGAAGTTCCCATGGAGGGTGGCAGAGCCCTGGCACAGCTGCCCAGGGAGGGTGTGGGGTCTCCCCATCTGGAGCCATCCCAAACCCGTTCCTGTGTCACCTGCTCCAGGTGCCCCTGCCCTGGCAGGGGGTGGGACTGGGTGATCTCCAGAGCTCCCTTGCACCCTTCCTCTGCCTGCACGTCCTGTGGGGGGAGAGGAGAAGGGGGCTGTGGGGCAGTACTGAGCTGAGTGATGATGGGAACCGTGGGCTCTGCGGGAAGCTGATCCTCGGGGAAAGTGGAGCAGGGCTGGAATAAATTGGGTGGCGTGTGACTTTGGTGTTTGTGAGTAACGTGAGCTCACCTGCCAGGAGTTCTGTTACCCAGATACTCTCTGACCTGCCTTGCTTTTGTCAGCAGTGGCTCTGGCTGATGGGGAGCCGTGCTTTCCACGAGGGTGGTTATGTAAAACCTGAACGCGCCGCGCTCTTCCAGCTCGGCTTCACGACGTGCGCGGGGCTCCGGGCGGAACTTCAAAGGAGGGAGTTTGCTTTATGGTTGAACCTATGAGCAGTTTTATGTGCAGGGTGGAGCGAACTCGCGGAGAAGATTGCAGTTTTCCCACTGCCATAAAAAGTTACGATCCTCATGATCCCAGCGTTGTTCGTAGGCGGAGGCAGGCGGCAGATGCAGAGGTCAGCGGGAGCGCGCACGGAGCGAGCGCGGATGTGCCAGCGCACTGAATGCCCTGCTCTGTGCTCCCAGCTCTCCCCAGCGCCTTCAAAAAGTGCCTTGTGCTCTTTCTGGGCTTTCCTAAGAAACCTGCACCTGTGTTACTGGTGGAACAGGCAGAGCATTTCCATGGGAAAGGAACTTGGCAGGGCGGCCGAGGGGGGGCTGTTTTCCAGGGCAGTATTTCAGACCCTTCTGAAAACGTGGCGTTTCAGTGGCAGAGACTGTGAGTCAGTTTATAACCTCCTTCCTTTCTCTGGGCTTTTCTTTGGGGTACGAGCCAAGGCAGTGAAAAAAAACCAGCAAAGTGGCTGCATCTTGACGAGCCTCATTCCAATTAACTTCCCTCATGCTCCAGAAGATACAGTCCCTAAACTGAGATACATTCCCTAAAAAAGGACTATTCAGGCTAAGTGGGGATGGTGGGAGGGTATGTTCAGCTTTTACAGCCTTAATTATGGGCTTTTCTAAAAGTATTTCAGTGGCCTGTGCTGTCTTTAAACCCTGGTGGGGTATAAGGTTCTCCCAGCTGTGGAGTCAGCACCCCAAATTCTGAGGTATAAATCACCTTCCAGTTCTCAGGAAGTTATAGCTTATTAAAATAAGTCACTATTCCAGTTTGAGTCAGATCTCTCTAAATATAAACTTAACCTCTCGTTTAAACTATTTTCTGCTGGGATGGGGAGGCATAAATGTGATCTTTGTTTGCAGCCAGGAAAATTAAAGGTTCACAACATTCAGCAATGTGCGTTTTAGATCTTCTGAAAACCTGTTCCTTAAAGAATGTTCCTGTTTGGGAATGGGAAAATACTTTGGGTGTTCTTCAGCTTGAAGAATTTTATTCTGATTAATAGACTGAAACTTAGGGGGGGGGCAAAAAAAGACTCTGATCCTTCTCTTTGGGTGATCCATTAGCTGCTCCAGCTGCCTTTTATTTATTTTTGTAGACACATGTGTGAATGTAAACATTTTATCTGGAATGGCCTTGCAAATGTTCCCGCATTAACATATATTGTCATGGAGAATAATTTTCATTTAACTGTAATTTGCTTTATATTTTCCTGCCCGGTTGCCATGGCAACGCAGAGGGATGTGGCAGGGACTCCTCACAGGAGCCAGGTTATGGATTGCCTCTCTAATGGACCTCTGTTAATCACACTGCAGCCTGCACTGGAGGAACCAGGGCTCTTTGCAGGAGACACTTTATTTAGATAAACTGTGAGATGCCTGTGGTACCGTAGCTTAATATTCAGAGTTACCAAGGGTGTTTTTCCCTTCTCCAGAAGTTTTTTGTCATAAGAGCTATGTATTGTGATCCTGGAATTGAGATGTATTTATTTAAATTTAATGTCGGTTAGACTTGATTTTCAATTTTCATTTCATTTGCTGTAATAGCTTAACTGGTAATGTTCTTTTCTGGGTTCAGTTTAAGATCTGAAACGCTTGAAACAGAGCAGTGAAACATTTGTTATCTTTATCCCTGTGCAAGAAGTTGACTTGCTTTTCATAATAATGTGTCCATGCTTTTGTGTTTCCTTTTGGCTGCCAGCAGGCAGAAAGGGGACAAAGATGGATTTTATTAAATTTATTACCCGTGGATTTTGGGTCTGTTTTGCACCTCTTGTTTTTGGCTGCTGTTCTGAGCTGAGCCCCCACAGCGTGTCCAGGGAAGGGATGTGGGGCAGGGTCTGGAGCCCCAGGAGGGGCTGAGGGAGCCCAGCCTGGACAAAAAGAGCCTGGGGGGACCCTGTTGCTCTGGAGGTGTTAAAAACCGTGTAGCTGTGCCACACGTGGTGTAGTGGTGGTGCTGGCAGTGCCGGGCTGGATGATCTCAGAGGCTTTTCCAAACTAAACTGCTCTGTGATCTCCAGGATTATCAGTGCTCCTGACGTTTTTAGGATGCTGATCTCTGCCTTTGTCCGTGGCTTGTTGCATCCTTGGAAGGAGCTGCCTTCTAACTACTGAGATTGGAATTGTGGTGGCATGGGTTCGAGCTGAACTCACCAATTAACAAATGATTCATTTTTGGTTAATGGGGATGAGCTCAAGGAGAGAAAATCAACCACCCAGGATTCTTTGCTCTGGGTACTTTGATGGCAGAAACCTCAAATTGTAACTTAGAGGCATGAATTCCATTTGTCTCCTGAATCAGACCCCTCCAAGTGGATTTTTGGGTGGGTTTTAAAGGGAAGTTGGTTTGGCCCTTCCTGGCTGCTGGCTGTGGTCAGACGCCCCTGGCCGGTTACGTAAGGCCGGATTACTCCAGCACGTGGATGCTTCCCCATGCATATGGTCTCACAGTTATTTCTTGGTGCTTTACAGCAGGAATTGGGTAACATTTTGTTCTGTAATGCAGGATGAAGAAACCCAGCATGTTTTTCTGTAATGGCTACAAACAAGTAGTGTAACATCCTATTTCAGGCGTTTGGAGGAGGAAGGGCTCAGGAGGGGAGGCAGGGCTGAAGCAAAGCTTTATTTTCCTAGACCTACACACCAGATTTTAGTAGCTTTGCCTTCGGTGGATGCTGTGAGTGTTACAAATGGGTTGGTTTTGAGGTGTGTAAGCTCAGTTCAGTGGGTGCTGGGGGTGTTGTAGAGGTTACCTCTGGTCCCCTCTGCATTTCTGTGCCTTTCACCAGGTGATGTTGGTGCTCTTTTGCTGCTCACGAGGGGTGAATGTGATTCACAGTCTAAGGCCAATCTAACTTTAATAAAAGTCTGAAATATAGCTTGGTTCTACTCCAGACTTTTGAGTCTTGTGTATACTTTCTGCATTTTCCCCCTGTTTTTATTTTTCCTCTCCTTTTCTGCCTGTTGTCCCATGAATACTCAGAATTGAGCATTTGTGTTCCCCAGTGGCACATTTGGGATTGCCAAATGCACCTCTGCAGGTGGGTGGGTGAGGCCATCTGCATCCAGGCAGTGCCACCTCTGAACTCTTGGAGGGGACAGTCAGAATACCTGGCAATTTAGGAAATAATAAACACTCTAATTATCGATTACTCTCTAATTCATAGTTTTGCTTGTGTTTGATTCCATTTTTTGGACTCCCGGATGTGAGGCAGTGATCGCTGCACACCTGCCAGGTGTTTTTCCCAAAGGTGTGTCCCTGAAGGGTTGGTGATGAATGGCACTGTTGTAGGTAGAAGCTAATGTGACTAAGTCACCTTTTGTGGCCTGGGAATGGAATCCTGCACCTGATAATTGGGTTAAACATTGGCTCATGGTAGCCAGGAGGGCACAGAGGCTTTGGTGGCCATTGGGGTGTTTGGCTGCCTTGGAAGCTTCACTTTGAGAATATTCATCAGGAATTGGAGTGCCAGGACAAGGGGACTGGCTTCACAATGCCAAAGGGAAGGTTTAGATGGGATTTTGGGAAGGAATTCCTGGCTGTGAGGGTGGGCAGGCCCTGGCACAGGTGCCCAGAGCAGCTGTGGCTGCCCCTGGATCCCTGGCAGTGCCCAAGGCCAGGCTGGGCAGGGCTTGGAGCCACCTGGGACAGTGTAAAGTGTCCCTGCCATGGCAGGGGGTGGCACTGGATGAGCCCTAAGATCCCTTCCAAGCCAAACCATTCCATGATATTTTTCAGGTTCACTCACTGGGGTTTGGACAGCAGCTAACGCTGCTTTGCCAGTACTCACAGAAAAGTGTTGGTTGCAGGTAAAACATTCTAAAGCCAAACTGTTCTGCTCCTTTCTGTCTCCTGGACACTCGGGTTGACTCCTCCCCTGTTGTGCCACGAGCACGGCTTTGAATTTATGTCCATTAATTGTGCCAGAGATCTGGGAGTGAAGAGCACTTTTAATGCGCTGCTGTTCCCCAGAAATGGTGCGAGTTGGGATGGGCTGTGGGGGGTGGGGAGGGTGGAGGAGCTGCCTCGTGTGCAGTCGTGGGAAGAGGGATTTCTTCAGGGAATGGGTGAATTGTTTCCTTCTGCTCTGAGCAGCCTCTTAATGAGCTGCCCTCTCCAGGGTGCAGAGAGATGAACCTCCCATGGCTAACTCCAGCCTGGGAGGCTTCCACCACATCACTGCCTTCAGATCCTCGGAGCTAAAAATACATCCATGCTGCACAGCAGACTCCAGGCACGTTAATCTGTTCCCTTTAGGAAGGAGACTTGTGGTACTGGATGAACTACTGTGGAAATTTTATTTTTGCTGTGCGGCGTTACCAGTTTTCTTCTTCCAACGGAAAAATGTCGTGGAAATCATTGTTCTGGTTGGAATTCCCTCTCTGACAACAATAGCAGCAATGGGGTGGGGTGCTTTGGAATTGTTTAGTGAGGAAAAGTTTTGGAGGAGCAAGCTCTCCCAGGCTGCCCTGGCTCCACCACGTGATTGCTGTGCGCCGTTCAGGCTCCTGCAGGAGCCTTCCCACCGCTGCTTTTGGGATGCTTGGGACCACTCCTGGCTCTTGCAGCACGGCTCTAACAATGCTTTGTCTCTATGGGTTGCTCTGCCACCTTCCCCCATTCAGCTGGGCTCTTTTGGTTGTAATTCAGTTTTCCTGGGATGAGGAGGAATGAGAGCCTGCGCTCCTGGAGTCACTGCTACCTCTGAGGGCAGGGGTTCATCCCCAGGGCAGGCACAGCTCGTGCCCTCCGTGCCTCCCTGGAGCTCCAGCCATGCTCACACCGTGTGCCCCAGCCTTCATGGAGCAGGCTGAGCCGGGATGCTGCTCCCTCCTGCCAGCCTTTGTTCCCAGGTAACTTCGGGAGTATTTCAGGGCAGCAGCAGCACGAGAGCTGCTTTAGGCACAGCACCAAGGGCTGGAGCTGCCTTTTGTGCCTGGTGTTGAACAACTCAGTAGCTGATTCTCTTCACGAGTCACAACTTGAACTGCTGCTGGTGCCAGTGGGGCGTTTGAGGTCTGGGATCCAGGATGACTCCAGCGAGGCTTGCGTAAGCCTGTGAGCTCCGGCCTCGGCGCTTTGTTTTCTCCCTGCTCCAGGAGACACGGCTTCTGCCTCTCCAGCTATTTAAAATTCAGAGTGTATTTTCCTCCTTTGATGTTTGGCTTACCTTGACAGGCTGGGAGAGCTGGGCTTGTTCAGCCTGGAGAAGAGAAGGTTCTGGGCAGGCCTTAGAACCCCTTCCAGTGAGAAAGGGGCTCCAAGAGAGCTGGAGAGGGACTTTGGACAAGGGCCTGGAGTGGCAGAACAAGGAGGACTGGCTTCAAACTGAAAGAAGGAAATATTTAGATTAGATATTAGGAGTAAGTTTTTGGCTTAGAGGGTGGTGAGGCCCTGGCACAGGGTGCCCAGAAAAGCTGTGGCTGCCCCTGGATCCCTGGAAGTGTCCCAGGCCAGGTTGGACAGGGCTTGGAGCACCCTGGGATAGTGAAGGTGTCTCTGCCCAGGGCAGGGGTGGGACTGGATGGGCTTTGAGGTCCCTTCCAACTCAAACCATCCTGTGATGTTGACACAGGAGCTCACCTGCTCCACCAGCCTCTGTTTTCCTTGGATGTGCTGCTTCTGCTGCTGCTCATTAGCACAGGCTCAGTCACAAGCTGCTCAGACAGCCTAAACCATTTGTAAGGAAACTGTCTTTAAAATATGGATGGCATTAGAGGGACTCAGGCTTAAAATTAGAAACTGTTTATGATGCACAGTTGTAGTTGTTTACCTTGAACCATAATTATCTTATTTCCTGAGTTAAAAACGTCACGTCAGCTCGCTGAAGCAAGATTTGATGACAAAGGAATTGTTTTTAGCCACCAGCAGAGCAAAGAACACTTCAAAATGTGTGTCTAAATACGATTTTATAACCTAAAGTATACCACACTCCGGATTTTAAATTGGCTCTGGAAGTTGCGTGGGCTTACGGGTCGGCCATTTGGCCGGGGATCAAGGGACTGGGTTTAATCCTGGCTCTGTCCTTTTGTCCTCTGAGCGTTTTCCTTGCCACCCTCTGTGCTGTTTGTTTGGCTGGAAGGGAGGGCCGTGCCCTTGCTGGGGTGCTGTGGCCGTTCCTGGGGTGTGCAGGGCTGGGGTGCTGCGGGGGGCCAGGCTCCCCCACCCTCTGGCCAGGGACATGAGCCTGGCCAGCCCTTCCCAGCAGGGAGCAGGGGCCAGAGGAGCAGCAGGAGTTCAGGTGGGTTCAGCTGATCTGTGCACAAGCTCTGGAGTGGCCTGAGAGAGAGAGAGAAGCTGGGTGCCAGCAGCTGAGCAGGGGCAGAGCCTGCATCCCTCCTGCATCCCCTCTGAGCGGCTGGGGCACCTCAGGGGGCACAGGCAGACGTTTGACTTCCTTATTTTAGCATTATTGCTTCTGACTGTATTTCCTGATTTCGTTATTCAGCAGTGCTCTCTGATCCCGTGTGGCTGAGGTGGCCTGTGCCCTCCTCACACCCTTTTCCAGGCTGGATTTCTGTGCCCTGGGTGGGACAGCTGCTGCTCCTTCCTTACCTGTGCCTGGTGCTGCCAGGGTGCTCCTTTTCTCAGCAGAATGGAAGGTGGGAGGGGAGCAGCTTCTTTAATGATGACAACTGCTACTTAAACCTGTTCAGGGCTTAGAATAGAAAGGAAGAAAGATCAGTGGAAGCTGTAGGTGCTTTCAATGTATGTGGGATTTTTAAGGAATCTTTTTATTCTGACCTTAACTTGCCAGGCCCTAGACAATAGGGGAGGGATGCTGTGTGGAAATCAAGGAGGTGCTTCCTTTCAGCTCTTTCTTTGCTGTTTAATTTGAGGTGGTTGTAAGGCACTTGTAACTCAGGCATTGTAGACTGGAGCACATTCAACAATCACATTTTTCATGTTGCTTTCTGGGGA
Source organism: Chloropsis cyanopogon (assembly GCA_013400585.1). NCBI lineage: Eukaryota > Metazoa > Chordata > Aves > Passeriformes > Irenidae > Chloropsis > Chloropsis cyanopogon. Next base: position 88,356 of record WEZZ01034760.1, read on the forward strand.
CCTCCTGGATTGTCCAGCCAGGTGATGGTATCTGATCCTACATACCTGGGTGTGGGGCTGCCACCTGCATATTCCTAAAAACCCTGTATTTGAGTTGTTGAAGTGTCTGGTTGTAACATTCCTGTCACCACAGAGTTTTCTTGGCTGGGGAGGGGATTTTCAGCCTGCTCAGAATCCAACCAGAAGCCACTCCATGGATGTTTGCTGTGTTTTTCCCCCTGTGAGGGAGACTGTCTGTTCTTGAAGGCTGAACAGTGACTTCCTTGACTCCTCCTTGGCTAATTAGTGTGCTTTAAAATGGGATGCTTGCATCTTTTTTCACCAATCAGCGTTCCAGCAAGGAAAGGAAATAGTTCAGATATTAATAGTAACCTGGATCCAATTTGCCATGGAATTGCACGGATGCAAATGTCTGGGACTGCAAAGGTGGCAAATGTGTCTGTCTGTCACTCTTTTCTTCTGAAAAATGGTATTTTCTCGATGTGTTAAAACCGAGCACAGAGTAAGAAATGCAGATTCATTTTAAAATGAGGTGGAGCTCGTTGTGGCCTAGTGGCATCATTCACCCTCCCGCTTCCCTTAGGAGGGGAATCCTGAGGGAATTGAGGGGGACTTGGTGGTGAAGTCACAGGGAGGGATTCAGTCTGGGGAGGGCAAGGGTGTGTTTGTCCCACCTCACTCGTATTTAGGAGCAGTGGAAAGGAGGAGGAGCCTGAGCTATGACAGCAGCTCTGAGCTTTAAATGACAGCTTTAACTCCAGAGAGCACCCACCCTGCTTGCCTTCACTGGGTCAGTGAAGTTCAGCATCTTGGAGCTTAATCCCCATCCCTGGAAGTGTCCAAGGCCAGGCTGGGTGGGGCTTGGAGCAGCCTGGGACAGTGGAAGGTGTCCCTGCCCGAGGTGGGGGCAGGAACAAGATGAAATTTGAGGTCCCTTCCAGCCCAAACCATTCCGTGGTGTCATCACAGGTTCTGAGCTCCCCTCATTCACTGCAGATCTCCAAACAGCTTGGTCATTCCTGAATTTAGGCTTCTGTCAGCCCCCAGCTCCTAGGGACTTCATCGTCCATGTCAGACTTTCAATTAAAACACTTAAAGGACAATCTGTTTTCCCAGGAATCACATCTTTCCTGCCCTTTGTGCTTACTGCAGTGGGACAAATTAAATCTTGGGCTCTTCAGCCCACACAAGTGTCTCTGTTTTTGAGGACAGTATCAGCTTATTTTATATTTTTTATCAAGTAGCACAGACAACACAAGCTTTAAAAACTGTAGATCTCAGCATACATCTTATCTGCAGGGCAAAATAAAGGGACTTCAAGAATATATCACCTACTTTTGTTCTGAAAGCCATCTAATTAAATTTTACTTGGTGCTACAATTTTGTCACAATCAAACACGCTGAAAGGTGGTTTTTTTTTTTAGGACTAGTGGAATTCTCTGTGTGCTTTGGCTTTTCACTTGGGTAGCTGCTGCTGGCTGAGCATAGTTGGGTTGTGATTGCTGTGGGAATATTCATAAATTGTAGTGAAAGGCAGGTCCTGGAGCTCACCCCAGTGCTGGGAATGTCTGAAAAGGGTGGGAATGTGAGGGTTTGCTGTGTGGGTGGCTGTGCTGGGAGCCCCTGAGAGGCTTCAGAGGGTATTTATCTCAAATTTATGTGGATTTATTGCAAACAACTCTTTATCCCCCTCAGATCTACAGAGCAGCACCTCTTCTTTTCCTCCTCTTTCTAGAGAGGTGCATGGAGTGGTCTGAGGGTGCTTTTCCAGGCTCCTGAGGGAAATCTGATGAGCTGTATTCATGTCCATCCCTGGAGGGGCCAGGAGAGCTTTCCTGCTGTGCTGGGCATGGCTGTTCTGGCTCTCCCTGGGACGGGGCAGGCAGAGCTCCAGAGGCAGGGATTTCTGCACTCTTTCTTTATAGGTGGCACGTTGTCTTCCCCAAACTCCAGCAGAAGGAACCCATGGGTGTTTATGGAAGGTATCTGTGGGGTTTGTAATGCTGCTGCTTATGGGCTCTTCCCCCACTCCCCAGTCTCCATTTTCTCAGGTTCTGCAGTTACAGTGGGATTTTAGGCGTTTTTCCCCGTTTCAGCAGGTGAAAGCTCTGGCTGTGCTCTGTCAGGCTGTGCAGGCAGGCACTGAGCTGTGCCTGTGGAGTGCATTGGAAAACACTTCCAGATTTCCCTTTCCCTCCAAATTTGCTGTACTTGTTCTCCCTTGATTCTGTATGGGAGGTGATGGAGTTTATCTGGGAGCAGGAGCTCCGTGGGTCTCGGGTGCTCCCCTGGGTGTCTTTCCACTGGAGCCCTCAGAGGGATGCCTTATTGAAATTCTGTCTCTTCCTGGAATTATTTTGAGGGAAGCAGATGAGTGCTGTGGAAAAAGGTTCTCTTACTCCCTAGAGATTTTTTTTTCCATTCAAAAGTTGGTCTAAACCAGAATCTAAATCTCTGATATCCTGTTATGCTGCTTAGTTCTGGATCACTGTAAAATCTGAATTGATGCAGGTCTGACTTGGGGTCCAAATACAATTCCTTCCCTCAAAGAAACACTAATGGTGAGGCACACATTTGGCTGGACATTGGCCTCTGGGTTTCTTGGGATGAGACAGCAGCAGTGGCTTCTTTCCTGCTCCCTGTAAAATGGAGATTTAAGTAGAATCTTTCTGCATTATTGATCAAATATAGAAATGTTGAGGTGTATGAAATCACTGAATCTCAAACACATTTTTCGTGGGGACCCCTGTAGGGGACTCTGCATCTGCACAGAGCTGGTTCATTCCTTCAAGGAAGCCAATTCCCACCTCGCTGCTGGGACCAGTTGATGTTGCTGCCACATCCCAACTGCTCTGGTGTGAAGAGTCTATAGCTAATGTCAGAATTTTTCAGGTCACAGCTTGGGATTGTAAAGCATTTTTCATCTTCAAGTACTAATTTCTGTGAAGTTACAAGATATCCTCTTACTAAGGACGTTTGAATTATGTAATTCCCCATTTTTTTGATGGAATGCTGGCAGAAGTTGCATGCTGTGCTCTGAATGTGAAGTCCTGATCGGTGTGTGGGTGCAGCAAGAATCACTAATTCAGGGAGGTGCTGGGGGACCCCGTGGTCAGTGTTAAGATCATGAGTTGGTGGGAAAATGTAGAAGTTTAAACATTTATATATTTATTTTGGTAGAACTATCTCCTTGCCCGGAGTTTCCAAGTTGCTTCACGTTAACAGAAAATAAAAGTATCCCAAGTCTTGAAAGACTGAACCTGTTTTAAACCAGAATCTGGCCACTTTGAGCACTTGATTATTTGGTGTTTGCATGACCCTTTCAAGGCACAGGAGGAGCAGTGTGTGTGCTGCAGATGGCTCCTGAGCAGTGACCACAGCTCGGCAGGGTTGGAGCGTTGTCCATGGTCAGCCCTGCAGCCTCCCAGGAGGGACAAGAGCAGTGATGCTACTTTGTGAAGTGATGCATTTTCATCAGCTAAAGCTAAGAAAGTGGGATGGATAGATGTGTTTATTAATTATAATGTGGCTCTTGGAAGTGGAGTTGGGTTTAAATTGAAATGTTGGATTCAGGAACGTTGTGTGAGTGACCCGAGCACGTACAGCCAGTGAGGCTGTGCTGGGCATCTCCCACTGGAGGATTTGCTGCATTCCTAAGTGATTTGATAACAATTTCATTAAAAAACAGTGCCATGTTCGTTGTGAAGATTACTTGGCTCACGTGTGGTCGCTGTTTCAGCGTTGCAATACTTTATGTATGTTTATGTGTGAGCCAAGGAATGAATAAATTTGCTGTATGTGGGCCAGCAAGCAGCTGTAAATAGACCTTGAAAATGGTCTAACAGCGTCCTGGGACTGATTTCTGTGGACTTTTTGGTAATTTTGTTCACAGTTGTTGCCCAGAGAAGCTGTGGCTGCCCCATCCCTGAAGTGGCCAAGGCCAGCTTGGAGCAGCCTGGGCTAGTGGAAGGTGTCCCTGCCCATGGGAGGGGAGGGAATGGGATGAATTTTGGGGTCCTTCCAACTCAAACCATTCCCTCCTTCCGTGACAGTCACTACTGTCAGCACTGCTGCGTTTCCAGACAATCTAGTTGGGAGTTCAGCTGTTTTTTCCCCCCCAGTTTCTCTCTAATTGCTGTTGAAATGCTAATTAGTGATGTGACTGTTACTGTGGAGAAGAGGATAAAAGGAGTAGGGGAATCCTGCTGGAGAAGGTGCTGTGGAAGCACCACCATCGTGTTCCACAGGGCTGCAGTTCCCATCAGGGGATGCCTCAGTGCCCCAGGGCTCCTTGGCCTTGCAAAAATCCACAAGGTAGCCATGTGTCTGTGTCTCCTTTACTCTTCTCAAAGAAAAATGCCAGAAAACTTCCATTTTACTCATCTGGAGAAGCTTACCTGCTGTAGGATTCCTTTCTTTGAGTCAGGACCCTGGGCTTTCACATCTTCCTCTGGGTTTTGGGGTTTATTTTGGCCTGTTCCTTTTCACTGAGGCTCCCAAGACTTCCCTCAGCCCAGCTGGAAGCAGCTCTGCCCTGGATGCAGCTGCATTGCTCATCTGGACATCTTCCCTTTGGCTTTCCATTGGGGAGTGAAAGTTTCCCAAAACAAACAAGGCTGTCCCAGGGTTCCTGATCTCCTCCACTGTGCATCAGTCCCAGCTGGCCTCAGAGTCTCTCCTGGATGGTTCTTGGAAGGAACCATCCCATTGGAAAGCAGCTGTCCAAATCCAGCTACATCAGAGGAGTTGTTTGTAAGGTGGTGAGCGGTGGTAAAGCATAAAATTGTCACGAGCTCTGCAAGGCAAGAAATTCAGATTTTTTCACTGTAACTGGAGCAGGGGCTTGGTCACTGTGTCCCTCGTGGGGTTTGCAGTGCTCAGAGATTGGATGGAATTTGGGGTTTGGGGAATTTGGTTTGCAGTGCTCAGAGATTGGAGGGAATGTGGGGTTTGGGGAATTTGGTTTGCAGTGCTCAGAGATTGGATGGAATATGGGATTTTGGGGAATTTGGTTTGCAGTGCTCAGAGATTGGATGGAATGTGGGGTTTGGGGAATTTGGTTTGCAGTGCTCAGAGGTTGGATGGAATATGGGGTTTGGGGAATTTGGCATGGGCAGGACGTGGAGCTGGCAGTTCCCCCTTTCACCTGTTTAAGCAGACCAGAATAACACCACTGGGACTGGGGAAGGCCCAGTGCTCTCAGTGCCTCAGGGGGCTAATTTCCATACCTATGGGTCCCTCACCATCCCACTGAGCTCCTCCAGCTTGGGTATGGTGAGGAGTGCGGGTTTTGGGCTTGGAATCTGCCAGCCCTTCCATGTGTGCCAGTTAATGAATGTAATTCCCCTTCTTGGGTGCTGAGAGCTCCTGCTGGTTTGTGTCCTGCATCAGAAATTTCACTTTGGGAATTCAGAGCTGGAAAAACATCCTTGAAAGTACAGCAAGAGCTGGTCAAAAAAAAAAAAAGAAAAAATCAAGTTAGAGGTTTGTAATAGATCCAGTGCTATTCAGAGCAAAGGTGTGCCTGAAAAGAGAGCGCCTGTGCCACGGATAATTCCACAGGGGTTGTTTGGGAAGGTGAATTCCTGGCACAGGAGCTCTGCCTGTCTCTGGGTTCGTGAGCTGCTGAGGGTTTGGGGGGATGACACGCCCTCATTTGTAGATAAAATGCCTCTAAGCCCACCCAGATGGTTCCAGGAACCTTGAAGCAGGTGATTTTTAAAACAAAGCTATTATCAGAAAGGTATGGAAGAAGGTGAATGCTGGGCCGAGCTTCCACTCTTCCCTTTATTCCTCTGTTTGTGCAGAGTTGTTATCAGGAAGTTTATTTGGGGATTAGGCAAGGGTTTGTACTTGGTAACCTTCATGTACTCAAATCCTGTGTGCGTGTTGTGAATAAAATTCACTTGTTTTAATTTTCTAATGAACAAATCCCTGTATTTTTCAGATTACACAGCGTTTTTGGGACACACCTCTGTTGGATTTTAATATATGTCCTGTGAAGAACAGCTTTCAACTATGGAATCGGTAAATATTGACTTTGCTTCTCTCCAAAATTTCTGGTTTATTCCCTCACAAGTGCTCGTGTCTCTGTTGGACTGTTTGGTTTTGCCTTTTTAAAATGTTTTTCTCTATTTTCTGAAATTTGAAAGCAAAAATTGCAAGTTCTATGGAATATATAAAAGGTTCTAACCAGGAATATTTTGGGAGTTGTCTGTAGTCCTGAGATGTCTTCTTAATTTTAGATAATTTTGAATATAGCAAGTTTTTCTCTGACCTCAGTGAAATAAAAGTGAACTTTCCTGCGTGGGCAGTTCCAGCACAGGTTTGCCCAGCAGACTGTGCAGCTTGTTGGTGCTGCTGACTGCTGAGTATTAAATAATGCCTCTTTCTTTCTCTTTGCTTTCAAAATGTCTTGAAAAAAACCCAAAGTCTCTAAGTTTCCCAGTGTTATGTCTCCTTGTGATTAGCCTAATTGAAACAGATGGCACCTACGTTTCATTTTGGGCAGAGAAACCTCCCAATCTGCTGAGACTACAGTTGGATGCAATGTTAGGATTCAACTTTTTGGGAGCATTAACAGATGCAGAAATAACAGCCTGCCCTAGAGTGGAGTTTAGGGGGAAAATCGAGATTTCTGCCTCTGTTTTGTGTCAGGGGTGGGAGAGGCTGGTGCTGTCCTGGAAATCCTGGTGCTGTGGCTGGAGCTGGAGGCAGGGGCTCCTTCTGGCTGGGTTCTTTTGCTGTGCTGGTGGTTTGGTGTGGTGGGAGCTGAGCAGCAGCTGGGTGGGCTCAGCCTGCCGAGGGGAGCCGTGCGGGGCTCAGGGTCACCCCCAGCATGGCCAGAAATCCTGTGGAGAAGGCTCCCAGTGGATAATTCAGAGTGTGGCTCCTGCCTTGGGGCCCTGGGTCCTTGGCTGACCTCTGGGTTCAGGCTGCAGTGGGATTATTTGTGATGAGGTTGTCAGCACAATGAAGGCTGCTGCTGGAGAGATGCTCGGTGTAGTCCAGCCCTGCCTTTGCAGGCTGATAGGTGTCTTTTGTCCTGGATTTTGAGGAAAAAAAAAAATTAAAAATCGTTGTGTTTACTGTGGCCATGATAATTTCAAAGTATTCAGATGCAGACAAGATGTTATTTCAGCTTCCCCTGGTGAATATTAATAGCAGGAGAAGCCTTTCACAGTAAGACAAAGCAGAGCAGGCATCGGTGACTCTCCCAGTGTCGTTAGGTAATTAAAGTGTATCAGGTGTGAGCCCTCTTCCTGGGTGTGCAGGAGCTCTGTCCTCCTTCCTGGGAGCTCTGCAAGGCCCTGAAAAACCCAGCTCAGCCCTGACATCAATTATAAATCAGGCTGGTTGCTGTTTGCTGCCTGTTTTATTTCCTGGCTGGGGACAAAGGTTTTTCCTTCCGAGTTTTGGAGTGAGTGGCGTTTGGCTCTTTGAATGCAAACTGTCCTTTTCAAACCAGGACAACGAAAACCTACCCAAAATTCAGGTGTGTTTGCACAGCTCTGTTTGGAAGGGTTTGCTTGAAGCAAGCCAGGTCATCACAGAGTCATGGAGTGGTTTGGGTTGGAAGGACCTTAAAGCACATCTTGTTCCAAGATGGGCAGGGACACTATCCCAGGCTGCTCCAAGCCCTGTCCAGCCTGGACATTTACAGGGATGGAGCAGTCCCAGCTTCTCTGGGCAGTGGTAATTGCTGCTTTTCCTGCTGTTGGCAGCAGGAGTGGCTGCAGCACCCTGGGTTTGTCGTGGCCTCTGGTGACTCCAGCACCCCAGCACCGTGGCTGGTGCCATCCCCCTGTTCCTGACACCTTCCCAGGGAAGCAGGGGGGTCAGGGCTTTCTCCAGGCAGCAGCTTTGCTGGTGGCTCTGGCAGTGGTGTTCCAGGGAGTTCCTAATGAATATGCAGGTGTGGGATTAAAGGGATGAATGAGGAGCAGAATTGCTTTCCGAGCTGCAGCCGCGTGTTCTGACCTCCCGAGAAGGGCACGGTTGTAGAGCCGAGGCCTGGAGTGGAAAAGCAATTACAATAGACGCTGCCAGGATTGGATTGTCCTCGGAAAGTCAGATGCTGCAATAATGGGAGCGTTGTTTAGGTGGAACGTGACTTCACTTAACTGCTCGGTGTTTTTCTATTAGTGCTCTGAAACGTGTTCGCGTACGGCTCTCGGGTCTCGCTGCTCGGGGGGACACCGAGCTCCGTGTTCCACCAGGAAGGGATTTCTCTGCAGGCAGTGTTCTTCTGAGCTTCTGCCTTTATTCCTGTGCGTTTCAGTTCTTACCCCTTCCGGATTAGAGGGGCTGGAAGATAACCCTATGGCAGTGCAGTGTGCATTGATTCTTTAGGGTGTCAAGGAGAGCTTTCCATGGGGTCCTGGTGTCTGGAAATGTTGGTTTTTGGGTTGAGAAGCTGGTGTGTTATGGAGAAGGGCCTGGGGAGGGGAAGCCATGTACCAGGGGAGTTAATAGTCTGAGGAAGCTGGGATTGTTCAGCCTGTGGGAGAGAAGGCACTGGAGAGAACTTCCCATGCCTCGAGGGGCTCCAGGAGAGCTGGAGAGGGGCTTTGGACAAGGGATGGAGGGACAGGACAAGGGAAATGGCTTCCCACTGCCAGAGGGCAGGGATAGGTGGGATATGGGGAAGGAATTGTTCCCTGTGAAGGTGGGCAGGCCCTGGCACAGGTGCCCAGAGCAGCTGTGGCTGCCCCTGGATCCCTGGCAGTGCCCAAGGCCAGGTTGGACAGGGCTTGGAGCAGCCTGGGATGGTGGGAGGTGTCCCTGCCATGGCAGGGGGTGGGAATGAGATGAGCTTTGAGGTCCCTTCCAACCCAAACAATTCCATGGTTCAATGCAGCACTAAAGGAGCAGGGTTGTGTGGCTTGTGGGTTTGCTGACTTCTGCTGGATCCCTTTCTCTTGGGAAACCAGAGATTTTGGACACTCCATGGAGCAGCTGGGTGGCTCTCCAGGTGTGGCTTTGCCCTGAGCGTGTCACCAGAGCCGGTTTGGGTTTGTTCTGCTGTGTGGCTGGGGCTGGTGGGGAGCACCCCAGCTCCTGCTCTGTCCTCCCTGTGTGTGAGGGGGGTCTGCAGGGCCCTCAGGAGCAGTAGATGTTCGTGTGGCTGTGTTCTGGTCTCTTGGACAGCACTGAAGGGACACAGTCTAAATTTAACTTTTAAACCCCTGTCTTCACTGCCAGCAGAGGTTAAGCAGAGGTGGCTTAACTGTGAGCCTGGAGTTCTTTGTGGGTCAAACAAGCCTTGAATTTTTGGACACAAAACCCTGCTGAGACCTACAGGAAAGAGCTTTAAATCCTTTCCCCAGTCCCCGTGAAAAAGCTGCTTTTTTAACTGTAATCTCAGCACAAGCATTTGCTTTGAGTGGTTGAATTGCTGCTTTTACAGTTCTCTGTATTTTCCTAGAATTTGTTAAATTGCCAACATTATTCACATGGCACTTTTGGCAGGTGCCACCTACATGCCCTCAATTTGAAGGTACCTTTCAGGAGAGCGGTGTAGGTAGGGAGGCTCCTCTCTTGCATGTCAGATGTTGGAGAGCGCAGCACTTCCATTAATTCACTTTCCCTGACCTTTCCACTGCTAATCAGCCAAGCTGGAGCACAATGCAGCACCTTAATGAACAGACCTGAGCTGAGCAGGGGCTGCTTTGAGAAACGTCTCGCTTGACTTGTTCTTTGGGTGTAATTTTGGTCCATTTATTCACCGTGGCACGGACGGGAGTTCTTGGTGACAGCAACCCGCAACCAAATATTGGCCCTTTTTCTCCTTCCTCCAGTGTTTAGAACTAGAGGAAACTGTGTCAATAACTGCTTGAAAAGAAGCAAAATGGTTGGGCTTTTTCTCTGAATTTACTTGGTTTTGAGTAATCTTATTTTCAGAGGGGCTATATTGTGACCAGAAAAACCCTCATTTTTAGAAGAAATATACTTTGAGTTAGGATTTTGTAGATTTATATCAGCTAATGTAATGTACCCTGAAAAATGCATACTTCTGGGTTATGATTTTGTAGATTAATATCAACCAACCGGTAATGTACACTTAAAAATCACAGTTGCATTTAGGAATGAGTTCATTAAAACAAGCAGGCAGTGCACAGGGTCATCATTTCCAGTAACTGCCAGGCTGTTATTTCACAGAGAAGGCTCCTGAGCCACCCAGCCCTGGTGACACAGAGAGGCTGGCTTTTTGGGGAAGGGATCTGTTGGTTTCTTGCCTGGTTCATTGTTGTGCAACGGTGTTCCTGGGTGTGACCTCTTGGGAAAGTAAAAGTGCTGGGGGGCAGGTTGTGGGGTGGTGAGCGAGGGTTTTATTTATTTTTGGGTGTTCCACTGAGCACCCAGGCGTGCTCTTGAAAGTTGTGGCCTCCGCCCTGAGGAAGTGACACTGGCTGGGGAGTGAAGTGGCAGCGTGACACATGATGTGGCTGCAATCCCTTGTTTTCCAGAGGTGTCCATCATGGTGTGATTAAGTGCAGATGATGCTCTTGGCAGCAGGAGGTGTGCAAGATGTTCCCACCTCGAGCTCACCGGCCAAAGGCCCACAGGGAGGACCAGGCCTCTCTTGTTGTGCTTCTGGAATGAAGCTTGGGATGTTGTTGTTCCCTCCTCTTTTGTGTAGGTAGTGGTGATCCTGAGGTTTTGACGTTCAAATCTTGAGTTCTTTAAGTGAGGGGAGTGGGTTTGTGTGTAGGGAATTCATGCCTGCCATGGGAATGCTGAGGGAGATCCATCAGTGGCTTTAATGGAGCTGCAGGTGGGACAGTCCTTGTCCAAGGAGCAGGTCAGCTCCTGGACACCCTGTGAGGTGGGAACGAGGTGGGAGTTGTGTCCCGGAGGTGTTCAGTAGCAGGAGAGCCAGAGTGTGAATTTATGGAACCTTTGTATGTGATTTAAATGGCTGAGCCACCCAAGTGTCTGACACAAACAGGGAGGTGCAGCCTGGTCCTGGTACTGTCATACATGCCTGGAAAAGTGGGAAATGGTTATTGCAAACAAAGGCAAAAGTGATGGATCTGCTTCGCTGGTAGCCCTTGGAAGGGGGCTTCTGACAAAGGCAGGAAACAATTCTGAAAAATAAGTCTAAAATGTTGTATTGCTCCATCCCTGGCAGTGTTTAAAGTGAGACTGGATAGAGCCTGGAGCAGCCTGGTCTTGTGGAAGGTGTCCCTGCCCATGGCAGGGGTGGGGTGGGACGAGCTTTAAGGTCCCTTCCCAACCCAAACCATGCTGAGTGTGGAGATGGGCAGTTAGCAATCTTTCTGTTTCCTTGGCTAAATTCTTGGCAGAGCTTTGATTTTGGAACAACGGGAAAACAAGGGCTGAGCTTTGCTGGCTCAGCCTGATTCCTTCCTGGCTTAACCAGATGCTTGAGGACTCACTCAGGTGTTCCAGTATTTTTTTTTTTTTTTTCTGCTGGGTGTTACCCCTGTTTTATGGTAGCTTGCTGGACTTCTCCAGAAATCCAAAGCTGAGTCGTGTTTGTCACATTACTGCTTTAAGGAGTGTTTTGATCTTGGGCTGTGACTGGACAGGCTGATTGTTTCCAGTTGCTGGAGGCATGCAGGAGCTGGGAGAGGGGAGGTTTTGGGGAGGTTTTGGGTGTTTTGCAGGAACTTGTGGACATGAAGGGAGTGAGGGGCCGTGGGCTGTGCCCACCATGGCAGAGGCTCCTGGGGGCTGGAATTCCCAGAACTGCTCCCAGTGCCAGGGTGTTTTGGGAAGCTGACACGCCTGGCTTTGGCCTCAGAAGTGGCTTTGGGCTGGTGGACAAACACCGAGAGCTCTGCTTTGCCTCAGAGCTGTTTCATCCCTGCCTGCCTTCCCCTTGCCACAGCCCTGGCTGATCCCAGATGGCTGCAGGAGCTGTTGGGGTGTTTTGGGAAGGCACAGCCCTTGGGTGAGGGCTGAGGCACAGCAGCAGTGAGGAAAGAGGAGTTCCGGAGCTGTGGGACTGCCTGAGCCTCGACGCTTCTCCCGAGAGAGAGCAGCATCTCGGTTTTTAACTCTTGAATTTGGAACAGACTTAGCAGCTCACCTTTGGGGGTGGGAGCTTGGGAGGTTGTCAATACTATTGCCTGGAACCATCTGTTCCTACCACTAAGTAGCTGCAAAAATCAGTAATTCATTCCTTTTTTTTTTTTTTTTTTTTTTTTTTTTTTTTGGG
>WEZZ01034760.1:100600-136960 GCA_013400585.1 Chloropsis cyanopogon
CCAAAGTACCTCAAAAAATCATTATTTCTTTCTTTTTTTTTTTTTTTTTTTTTGAGGAGCTTGGGTGTAAATCTTCTCCCTTGTTATTTTTATGGGCTCCTTCATTATGGAAGACAAGCATCTCCACGGTGCTGGAACTGACTTTGATCTTTCATCTAAATTTATTTGAAATTTAAATCCCTGTCATTATCGATATTAGAGGTTACTTTGGAGCACAGCAGCTATTTCTGGGGAGCTGGGTGCATGGGGCTCCCTCTTATCAGCCAGGAATGTGCTTGTCACCTCTCTGGATGAACCTCTCTCAGAGGAGCAGGGACAGCAGCCATGTGTATGGGTTATTTTGGGAAATTGCCACCGTAAATGGATGCTGTGTTTGCTTTTGCAAGTAAAATTGGTCATGGAGTCCTATTTTTCATTTATTTTTGCCCCAGTGAATTCACAGTCCCCGTGGGCTGGCCCTGGTGGTGCTGACGTGGAGCTGGTGGTGGTTGTGGTGAGGGTGTGCTGGTGATTCTCATGGGGCGGTCACGGGAACACCAAAACCAGCATTGACTGTAGGACAGGCACAGAGCACTGCAGACATCCTGTGTTATCCCAGGCCGAGAGTTCACTCCCAGGCTTAAACTGCAAAATCGAGATGAATTGCTATCACATCACCGTGTTAGTGTTTGGGGCAGGAGGTCCCAGGGCTGGTGTTGCTTTCATCGCAGGTGGTGCCACCAGAGAAACCTGGTCTTGGTGTCCCTGCCGGCTGGAGATGAGCTTTAAGGTCCCTCCCAATCCAAAGCACTCCATAATTCCATGGCTTTCCTGCCTGAAGCCTGGTGTTTGTTGGAGATTTTGCACTCTCCCTTACTGTGTCACCAGAGTTGAGTTTTCCAGGTGTTTGTTTTGGTGGCTATCTAAACTCCAGAGCGAATGCCTGAGGGTTCTGTCGAGCTGATGTCCAGTTCTCCCAGCATTGCACCGGTGGCAGAAGTTGGATTTTGTCTGATCTGAAAGAACAGTGGCTGGGTTTTGATGGAGTTTGTGTTTCTGGACTCATCCTAGCGTGCAATAATGTGAAAATACAGCCATCAATTCCTTGTGTACCCTTAGAAAATGTTAATGCTTTCAGGCTTCAGAGGATTTGAGGAAAAGTTGTAGTTCAAAAATTGCTGTGTGCTTTGCAGGGAGGCCGAGACTCCGTGGGGCAGAGCCAGGTGGTTTTCAGAGCACATTCCCTGTGAGTGTCCTTGGTTTCCTTGCTGAACATTTAGCCTTAATTCCAAATTTCCTGGAGGTCTTGACACCCAGTTTGTTTCCCAGTTCGGTGAAAGATGGGAGGGCAGCTGGAGAACTGGATGTGTTCATGTGCATGTGGCACCTCCAACTTGGAGGTGACAAATACTTGAAGGAATTAAAAAAATGAGAGGAGCTGGTCGGCTTGATGGATGTGAGTGGGTATGATGGGAGAAGTTCTCTGATTTTGATAATTTTTATCCTTTTTTATAATTTTTCAGCTGTTGAACAGTACAAAGACTCCAAGGTCAGCGCTGAATAGCTCTGGTTATTCTCTGCTGGTCCTAAACTTATTGCTGGTGTCATATGAGAAATATACTTTCTTTTTATGTTGCACAGTCAGAAGAAAATTATTTTGTTGTCTTCAGTAGTTTTTACCTCATTCTTGTAGTCTTGCCAATATCCTGTAGTTGTTTTTTGCAGGAAGCTTTTCAGCGTTCTCTTAATTGGAATTAACTTTTGTAAGAGAAATGCACGTTTGGGTTGAAGATAATGTACGAAATAAATATTCAGGGAAATTTATTTTAAGTTAGTGCAAAGACATTCATTGGAGAGCTTTGCTTTGGAACTGTACCTTGGGAGAGGTTTAAGGAGAGGTTTAGGGTAAAAATAGAGCAATAAATCAACTCTGCTCCCGAGTCCTGTCTGTGAATTCCTGTGGAAGGGCAGCTCTGGTGACCAGGGGTGTCCTGGGCAGGGCCAGGAGCTGGACTGGACAATCCTCGTGGGTCCCTTCCCTCTCAGGATATTCCATGATTCTCTGATTCTCTGATTATTTTGAGTAACCTTAGAGACTGGTAAAGAGTCTACTTGTTATTGTCTGGTAAATTATGTTCATTAACATAATTACAGAGTTTTAATGCTACATGGAAGTTATGTGGAGTCAGAATCAAATAGCAACAGGTAGTAAATAATTGGACAAAATAAAAACATGGAAACAAATAATGAAGAAAAATAATAATGTATTCTCCTCCTGTCACCAGTCAGGGCTGCAGCTGGATGTAGCAGCTGCCCAGTCCTGAATCCTTTCTTCCTCTCATTTTTAATGCTGCTTTTACAAGAGTCTGAAGGAAATCTCTGTCTAAACCAACTGGTAGCAGCTCCTCTGGGTTTTGCCTTTGGCAACGTGTCACACAGCTGAATTCTCCTTCCTTAGCTAAATTCCCCTCTCGTTCTCCTTGCAGTGTTTGGTTATTTAGTGCTGTAAGGGGAACCTGAATATATGAATTTAGCCAAACCCTCGAGTATATAAAGTAGAGAAACTTCCCTCATTCCCTTGACCTCAAGCGTGCTGAGGTAGGAAAGCATTTAAAACACCCACAGCTCTATGTGCACATGCAGATGTATTTTTAAGTGTCCCCTACTTGAAGGTCATCCACAATTCCAGCTGAAGGGCAGTTTGGCTTTCCTGTAGCTGGACACTGTCCCTGGGGCTGATGGCCGTGGTCTGCGGGGACTGTGGGACCCCAGGGCAGGTTTGCATCCCAGTGGGGCGAGTCCAGAGGGGAGCACGGAGCTGCTCCAGGGCTGGAGCCAGGCTGGGGGAGCTGGGGGTGCTCACCTGGAGAGGAGAAGCTCCAGGGAGAGCTCAGAGCCCTGCCAGGGCCTAAAGGGGCTCCAGGAGAGCTGGAGAGGGACTGGGGACAAGGGGTGGAGGGACAGGACACAGGGAATGGCTTCACTGCCAGAGGGCAGGGATAGATGGGATTTGGGAGGGAATTCCTGGCTGGGAGGGCAGGCAGGCGCTGGCACAGCTGTGGCTGCCCCTGGATCCCTGGCAGTGCCCAAGGCCAGGCTGGACAGGGCTTGGAGCACCTGGGACAGTGGAAGGTGTCTCTGCCATGGCAGGAGTGGCACTGGATGAGCTTGAAGGTTCTCCCAAGCCAAACCATTCCATGGCTCCATGAGGGGAATGTGGATGAACATCTCTCTGCCTGCAGGAGCCTTCAGAGCTGCCTCTTCTCTTTTTTCCATCCTTGTGAGGTGGCTCTGGGTTAGGAGCTGGTTCTGTGTGAGCCCAGGCCGGGAGGAGACAGAGGGTTAATGAGGCCTCCAGAACAGATACCTGCAGCNGGGGAATGTGGATGAACATCTCTCTGCCTGCAGGAGCCTTCAGAGCTGCCTCTTCTCTTTTTTCCATCCTTGTGAGGTGGCTCTGGGTTAGGAGCTGGTTCTGTGTGAGCCCAGGCCGGGAGGAGACAGAGGGTTAATGAGGCCTCCAGAACAGATACCTGCAGCAGTGAGCTGGGCGTACCAACAGCATGGAATTGCAGGGATGTGTTCTTGGCCCAGCCAGAGTTATTCCTCAGTGTCTCATTCCCTGGGCTCTGGGGCAAAAGGATGTGAACAAAAAAGCTCAGCTTTGGTGGTTTACACACTGAAAGCTGCCAGTGAAGTGATGAACTGTGGGTTTGATCACCTCTTGGTGCTTCTGTTTGTAATTTGGATACCTCCAGGACACTGCCCTAGGCTGAGACTGACCCCTGTGTAATGCTGAATTAAATAATTATGTTAAAGTATTAAAATGACCCTCTAATACAGTGATTTTCTGTGCTGTTACCATACAAATGGTATGGTTTGAGCAGGGACAGCTTATTTAGGAATCTTGTGCTGCCACTGATGCTTCTGCCCTGGAGGATGTGGTGGCTTTAAGGTCAGGTGTCACTTTAAAGTGAATATTTTCATGAGGTAAAAAAAAAAAAAAAAATCTCCCTGTGCTGAGCTTCCTTTGCTCACAGAAATAGTTTCTGTATTAATATTTAATTTACAGTAGCTCTGAGGAATGAAGAATGTCCAGGACTCTATTTTTTTTTTTCTAGTCCTTAATACATTTCTTTGGAACAACTCTTGGATATAAACAAGGAGGACAGAGTGTCCTGGGCAGAGGAGTGAGACAGTTTGTGTTAAAACCATAAGTGTTCATGGCTGTAACATTGGAATGTTGAGCATTAAGGATCCATCAGGTACCTTGGAGTAGCCCTAGTTCCCAGTTGCTCTTTTCCAGTCTTTTTTTTTTTCTCCTGGGATTCTTCATGGCTTTAGCCCTTGATGCAGATTTAGATGTTTTTGTTCCTGAAAACCTCCTGTTCCTGATGCTGCCAGCTCAGGAGAAAGTGGGTTCAGAATTCCAGACACGCTCCTGGCACGGCTTCAATTAAAAGGTGTTGAAAGAGGCTGGATTTTGCAATTTTGCAAAGTTGGAATTTTTGTCCCTGTTAAAACCTTGGGGATCCCTGGGAAAGAAGCTCAATCCTGGCTTTTTTTTCTGCTGGGTGAGGAAGAATTTATACCGTCATCCCCCTGCTTTGACCCAGTTATGAAACCCTTGCCTGTAAAATTATTAATTTGGGGACTCCCAACCATTCCAGTGAGAGAATTGAAGCAGTGGGAGTTTTCCTGGAGAGCCACCTCCAGTTTAGCCATTAAAAGCTGGTGATAAATCCGATGAACTTAGTAAAATATATATTGCAGTGTGCCATGAACCTTCTTCATTACTCTGGAATTAATCAATGACTTGGACTACTTTTCCCCCCTGCTCAGCCATACTTTCACAAGGTATAATTAAAATAAAAAAAGCTCCAGTTTTCCTTTTTGTTCAACTCTGCTGTTGTTGAACTATGTGTGGTTTGGACTTCAGCCCTGCAGAATGTTGGCAGTGGTTCTTGTCTGGAAAGAAATGGTAATCCTTTTGGGGTTGAAAAACGGGGAAGGAAAGATCGCTGTAGCAGGGATGATTTCAGGCAGGATAAGTAATTTTGCACAGATATATATCTAACATGCACTAACATTTGTGTGATTTTATATAGATACTCGTAATTTTGGTGGTTTTATGTCAGATTTGCTGATTTTTAGTTTATTGTAACCATTCCTATTTCTAAACTTTTTATATGAGGCTTAATGGAGTAGCTAAAGTTGCAGATGGAAATTACTGCAATTTCAGTATTGCATTTTAATTCAGCTGAGGTGATAAAAAGTGACCTAAACCTCTTTCTTTATTTGAATTGCTTACCTTGTAAGCAGCCAGCAGAAGGCTATACCTGTGCCTGTGGTGCTGCCTGCGTCCTGTGGAATTATCTGTGCAGACTGGAAGGGTAAATGTCCACTTCTTTCAGCTGGAGAGTGATTCTGTCTTTTTCTTGGTCATGTTTTGTACCTGCAAGGGGTGGTTCTGGAGGTCAGGATAACTTCATAGATAACCTGATAAACCTCCCAGGATGGGCTTCCCTCATTCCCAGCAGAATCCCTGGCAGCAGCTCTCCCCGCTCCTCCTCTCAGAAGAATCCAGTTCTTGTGGAAAGCTCGGTTCAAACCCAGGCTCGAGCTTGGCGTCCTCTCAGTCTGACAAGGTTGACTCCCATGTTGTTTGTTTTTCTGCCGCTGTTCTGCTCTGGTTGGTGCCACTGCCCTGGCTGGAGGGACACTTGTGTCACTGTCTACGTGTGGTGCTGGTGGCCAAGACAGATTCCAGCTGCTCTGGAGCTCAGCCCCTCTGGGGGACACAGCACCCCAGCCCGGGGGCTTTCCCAGGGCTGTGAGTGAAGTTCAGCTGGGTTTTGCAGGACAGGGGCTGTACTGGGGTTGTTTGTCCCGGTGCAGGGTGAGGATTTGCATCCCTGAGGGAAGCGATGGGGTTTGTGAGGAGTGGCCGCTGTGTCACACTGCTGCTTCATCCTTGGGCAGGCTCCACCTTGCTTCAGTGTGGACACAATTGCCAGAACTGTGGATATAATGCCCAGAACTGCAGTTTGGAGCTGTTGGAACCGTTTGTGTGAGGAGCAGGAGGTGCAGATGTCACCGAGGGTTTGGGTTTAGCAGCCCCTTCGGTACCTTTGTGATTTTGGGTGCCAACGGACGAGGGAGTGTAGAAGCACTTGAACAAAGAATGTCTCTGGAAGTGGCCACTGGTCATTCTGGCACACACTTCCACCAAAGCTGCTATTGTTTCTCTCTTAGTTAAACAACAGTCAAGCTCACGCTGGGGCTTTTTTCTCTTCCCTTGCAGTATAATGTTGGCTTTTATGTGTCCCCCGGGCCCACACCCGGCCGTGTGGTGGGCCAGCACACAGATGCATTGTTCGGGGTCCCACATTCCAGGGAGATCAAATGCTCCTGCTCCACATCAGCTGCACATCTGCAACTGCTAAAACCTCAGCAGCCCTGCCGGATCCAGGTGCCATTCAATTACAGGTTAAAGGCACAGAGAGCTGCTGCTTCTCAGGCCTTTCTGTTGAATTCAGCCGGCTTTGATTCACTACAGCTGGTGAAACAGTCAGGCTTGGTTCAGGCATGTGTGGAAGAGAGCTCATTTCATGCTTGGAATTGTAATTATGTTCTTTTCTTTCAAGCTGCCAGCGGTAAAAGATGTCTTCCAGTGTGTATTATCTAAATAAGCTGTAGTGTTTAAATGTTTTCTTATTTCATTTTAAGAATGTGGCAAAATAAATTGTGCTTGCTCTTCTAGTTTTCGTTCTGGAGCAATTAATTCCCCGTAGCTCTCCCGTGATCCGTGCTCGCAGGCTCTGGGAAGCTGCTGTGTTACCCTGCAGTCAGGCAGCTCTGGGCAGCAGAGCTCTGTGTGTGGGCACTGTCCTGGCTTGCCCACTTGGCACTGGTGTCACCTGCTGTGTCACCTCCTGCGGGCTCTGGCTGCAGGTGGTGCTTGCTGTCAGCTGTCCGTTCCATCCCAGCCATCTCCTGGAGTGGGAGCTGCTGAGTTTTGGGGAATTCTAATCTGGGTAATGCGTCTGAGCAAGGGACAGAGAGTGCAAACACTGGCAGGAGAAGGGGGAACGGTTTAGGTGGGATATTGGGAAGGAATCCTTCCCTGTGAGGGTGGGCAGGCCCTGGCACAGGTGCCCAGAGCAGCTGTGGCTGCCCCTGGATCCCTGGAAGGGTCCAAGGAGTGACTGGACGTGACACTCAGTGCTCTGGGCTGGTGTCAGGGTTGGGATCAGTCACAGGTTGGACTCGATGGGCCTGGAGGTGTTTTCCAGCCTCAGTGATTCTGTGGATTCTGTATCCTCCCAGGAAGCAGCTCTGCCCTGAATGTCCTGGCTCTTTGACCCAGAGCTCTTCTGGGCCAGCACTTTTGCCTTCCTCACAGAGATGTCTTTCATATGCGGCTGTTGGAGCTTCTGTGTGAATTTTGGGTGTCTGGAGTCAGCACTTTGATCCGCCTTCCCTCCCCTCCGGAGCCTGTCTGCTCCACTGTGGTCTCGAGGAGAGAGCCTGATAGCCACTTGGGTGTCTCTGTGATTGACTGGAAGTCACACTGGATAAATCTTCCATGATTGGAAACCACTTAAGCCACGAGGTAGCTGGTGATCACTGGGTATTAGTGGAGAGGTTCTACCAAACAATCAGGGAAAATTGAGTGGCAGAACATATAATTTATGACTTCATCCCAGCTCTGTGGGGGCAAGTCAGTGAGAATCGAAACACTGAAAGAATTATATTTGACAGATATTTTAAAGAATGACTCCAGTTAGTGTCATTTATTGCTGGAATGTGTGGACAGATCCACAGTCAAAGCCTTTGTAGGGGCAGTGCCAAAACCAGATATGAAAGAGTGTGCAAGAAAATGAGAACACGGGATGTGGCCGAGGGCTTGAATTTTCTGACAATGGGCCGAAAGAATGTTCTGAGGGCTTTTTTTTCAGACATTTTCCTTAGATAATAAAGTTTACAGATCCTACTTGGTGTTTGCTGAAACTCCTGCCTGAAGGGGATTTGTTGGAGTTTGGAAGTTGAGCAATGAAGGTGTCATCAGTGAGCAGAGACCAGCTGGAGAAGCTTCTGGAACATTCTGGACTTCACCTCTAGGATATCTTAATCTTTGCCTAGCAGTGATATATGGCATAGGAGAAATCCATTGCCCTGTGCTGGAATGTGCATTAAAAATACCTGGGCAGGCGTTTTTCCAGGCACTGGCAGGTAACAACCCTCACTCTGAAGGAAGAAACATTCTAGAAAACATTCTTCCCTCAGATGTTTTGTAGTGGTAATGCCTCTGGAAGTATTAATCTTTTCTGTCACAATTTGGCACTCACTCCAGTTCCCAGCAGGGGTTTCTCAGCTAATCCCTGTCTGGAAGATTTTCCCTTACCTTACATTAATTTCTGATCCCGACATCGTTTGAGGGTTTGTGTTCAGCTTAAATAAATACACTCCAGGCTGTCCTGTCGACTGAGGGTTGAACATCAGGGCAGTGCAAGTACCTGTGTTGCTGGAGCCCTCACGGGTGCCACTCACCTCTCCAGCCACCCCAAAACCTCCCTGCCCTGGACTGTGTCAATGTTACCCCCCCACGGCCCTGGAGAGATTATTTGAGAATTTTGGTTTCTGTGCAGAATTCTCTTGCTGTGAGTAGCTCGCTTGGAGAGGAGAGTGGCAGATGTTCTCACTTTGGCCCATGAGTGACAGCTCCTGATTCAACATCTGCCTTGCTGCTGGAATTCTCCCTGAGCGCTGCCATGCTCGAGAGGCTGCCTGAAACTCGCTGGAGCCAGCCGTGCCCCTGTTCCCTCTCGTGTTCCCTGCCCTCGGAGGCAGAGGCAGCTGTGGCTGCTGATGCCCCTGGAGCACAGGAAGGCATTGGGAAGGGCCAGCCCTGCTCCCTGTGTGGACAGGCTCATCCTCGGTGTCACAGCCAACCCGTGTGGGCACCTCGGTGTCAGAGCCAACTTCCATCGCCGGGACTGCCTGTCCTGGAACCTTTGGGGTTGGGAAATCTGCCCTCATCACACAAAGAATTGCTGTCAGTGGGTGCTGGAGAGGATTGTCCAAAGCAGTGTCCCAGTCCATGAAAATATTGGGGTTCTTCCTTTATCCTCAGATTTTATCCTTTTAACTCATTGTGCTTCCCCTGTTGCTTTCCTTTTTGACCAGCATCCTGCTCTGTGGCTATGAGGGTGTGAAGCTGCAGGCCTGGATTAGGGCTCTGTGTTCCACAAACATCCCAGTGTGAACACAGTCTTTCAGGGGAGTGGGTCTGCTGGTTTTCTTCCCAAGTTTTGTATCTAAAATTCTTGGGAACTGGAGTTTCTGCCAAGTCTCTGTGATAGACCTGAGGAGAGGGAAGAAACCCCTTAGCTAATAAAACACTTTTTATTACCTTTTTTGGCTTTAGGTTTGTTCAAAAACAGTTAAAAATCAAGTTTTTTGAAGTAGTCATTTTAGTTTTAAACTTTAAAGGCATAGCCCATAAATAGCCAGCTTTGCTTGATTTGTGCTTGATTTTTTTTCCACATCCCAATGGAAGTGAATCTCCTGGTGATGCAACTCAAGGTGCTCATGCTCCTCTCCAGGTTTTGTAGCTTTGGCCCTGCCTGGGGTTTAAAGTGCTAAAGCTTAGTCTTGAATTCAGCCTTTGTCTGGTGCTTGTCTTAGCAAGGGTGATTTTGGAATTATCTCTCAGCCCTGCCATGCCTGGGTGAAGGTTGTGCTGGTCTTTGGAGAGTTTTTGTGGTGTCTGAAGAGGAGCCTTGAGAACTGGAGCCGGCAGTCACGCTGTGGGGGGAGCGTGTAAACTTAGTCTAAAGATAATTTATGGTTTCTAAAGCTGCTGCTGAGTAAAACTTTCCAAGGCTGGCTCTGACCTAGCTCTCATCAGTGCAAAACCGAGAACAGTCATCTCAAAGTAGCATTTTGAGTTGTGTGGAGGGGAAAGAGGAAAACTTTGCTTTCCCAAAGGCTTCATTGGCTGCAGCCCTGCAGCACATGAGCAGCTCTCTTCTTTCGAGCACGAACCACGGGGTCACCGTTCCGTTACCTGAGCCCCGACTGGTTTAAACTTGGCTCATCGCTTTAAACTTGGCTCGGGGCGCGGTGTTTTTTTCCCGGGTTCGTTTTGCAGCAGCTGTGATGTCAGGGTGCTGATAACCCCCCCGGGCTGTCTCTGCAGCCCTGCTCCCTCGCCGCGTTCCCGCAGCCGCGCGCCGGCACCGCCGGCAGAACTTTGGGTCACGCCGGGTTGAGCTGTTGGCAGCGACGCTCGCGTGTTGGCAGGAGCTTCCCCAACAAGATGCTGGAGAGCAGGGGAAGATTCCTCCTTGTTTTTGCAAATTAGCAAATGAAACCCTAAATAAGTTGCTAAACTCAGTTTCCTTCTGTTGGGTTAAGAGGAGGGGAGTGCTTGGAAGCCTTCGAGATCTTAATTGGCCCGAGCGTGCTAAAAACACCTTCTCTCCACCCCAGGCACTGCTTCTATCTTTCCAATACGTTTGGCTCGTTCAGTGGCAAATCATTTTTATAACACTTGAGAAACTGTACAGCTCCAGAAAAACAGGATGTGTGCCTTGCCTTATATTTTGGATTTGCTTTCCAAGTGTTCTTGGGGGTTGCTGAGAGCCCAGCCCTGTTTCGGGGCGTTGGGGCTCTCTGTCGGTTTGGTGCTGGTGTGGTGATAGTGCCAGTGGTGTCCCCGCATTGAGTGATCTGATGTTGGGCTAACGACTGGGTTCATTGGAGCACAGATACCCAGCTGGGCTCCCTGGCCCTTGCCCTGTGCTGGGTAACGGAATTTCCCTTTGCCAAGGACAGTTCTCTATCAGCTCCCAGCCAGGAGCACGCTGAGGTCACATCCAGATACTGTCCCCCTTCCCCTCCCAAGCTGGGGACAACGAGTTTCTCATTTCTTCCTTGGGCTGATAATAGTGATTCCTCCTTCCCACAGAAAGCTCTGGAAGGTTTTTTTCAGTAGTACAGTACTGTTCTGTTTACCAGGGTTTTCTATGTTAGATGTTTGGTTTGCTCTTCATGGCTTTGTCCACTTAATTTTGCATCTGATTTGGCATTTAAAAATTTACTATTTTATTTGAAGTTCTCTGTGAACTGCAGGGTGTAGTGGAAGTCCTGTTTGTATCTCAGTTTGGGCAAGAAGTTGGGATTATGAACAGGCTGTGGTAGGGCTTGAAAACCTGGGAAAGGGTTGGTTGGGCATTCAGGGGGATGGTGGGAGAGGGAGGCCAAGGGGGAAGATGGACAATATCACTGACAGTTTGAGATGGAGTTTATCTGACAGGACCAACCAGCCAGCGCTGGGAGTGTGAGACCAGTTGTCTAATTATTAAAGTACCTGTTTGTAACCAGTCTTCAGGGTGAAGAACCAAAATTTGGGCATCTTGTAAGATTGTGAGGGTTTTCCTCTGAGCCAGCAGATGAGGTTACCCCAAAAGGAGCTGACGTGCACCTGGGGTGTCCCAGCTTCTTCCTGGCAGGAGCTGAGTGCACATCTGTATATTTAATTCATGCAGATATTGCAGGGTGGATCTGGAGGTAGGAGCCACCTTCTCCGAAGGATTTATATTTTCAGGAATGGCAGGAGAATTTTTGCTGCTGTTCTCCTCAGCTGATGATAGCTGAGCAGTGGTTGGAGAGGAGCTGCCTGGGCTGTGGGTGTTCTGTCCCTCCCTGCCTGCTCGCTCGCCAGGGACTGCAGGGAATGCTCTCCATTTCCAAAACCTTCAGGCTCACCTTACATTTTCTTCCTAGTCAGTGTTTTATTGTTTTTAAATAGCATTTCAATGCTTCAGAGCATAACCACATTACAAAATGTTTAGTTTCAAATACCACAGCTGAGCTCTGGCAGAGGTGACCCTTTGGGTCTCTGGCTCAGAGACTCTCCTGATCCATTTCTTTGTATGTTTTTTTCCTTGAATTTTTTCTGACTTTCTTCCATGGTGACGAGTGATCCGAGATCTTGCTGTGTGTGGTGATTTCTTGCTTTTAGGGTTCCGTGTAGAGAGCGAGTCAGTTTTTACAGTTCCCCAAGGAAGTGATGTGCTGTTATTCTACAGAAACCACTGACATAGCACATTTTAGACCTGGCCTGCTGACTTGGGATTGCAGTGAGCTTTAAAGTGACAGTAAATCACTCGTGACCATCTGCAGCTGCGGTGGCCCCGGAGATGATGGTGGTGGTGGGGCAGAAGAGCCCTGGGCCACCCACTGCTGCAGGTCTGGTGACACCACACCTGAGCAAACGTGGCCTCAGGGCAGGTGTCTTGTCACACAGAGCCTGTAGTGGTGTCCCCAGGGTGTGGGGACACGGAAACTTGTGAATGGGGGAGAGTGAGAAGCTGGAGAAATGGTCTCAGCATAGGGAATGTGTCTGGTTGAACACTTGGCAGAATCATGAAATGGTTTTGGTGGGAAGAGACTTTAAAGATATTCCAGTTCCACCCCCTGCTGTGGGCAGGGACACCTTCCACTAGCCCAGGTTACTCCAAGCCCTGTCCAGCCTTCTGTCACTTCATCCCACGGGAATTTGGGAGCCTTGCTCGCAGCACAAGCACAGAGCTTGCTGTGTAAAATGGAGCCCCCCTTGCAGCGCTTCTCCTTCCCTGTTCCCAAAGCCCTCCTGGCCGTGGCAGGAACGCTCAGCCCTGGGCAGTGACCAGGCACTCACCTTCCCGCAGGGACCGGCGTCTCCCCGGGCTGCTGAGCCTCCTCCTCCTCCTCCTCCTCCTCCGGGCTGTGCTGGGGAGCAGGGGGCTCGCTGCAGCCCGGGGCCTCATTTCCTCAGGAAACCAGGCTAAAAATACCGGGGCAGTGCTCGGGGAAGTGCTGCACATGGTGGGTCCTGAGCAGCCTCTGTCCTCCAGCTCCTCACGTCCACCTACCTCGACTGAACGTGGCCCTTTGGTTCCTGACGTTCCTCCTGCTGCCCATGTGCCCTTTCCAACCCTGCCTCCTAAAAACAGCCCTCTCCCAATCCCTACTCCAAATATTGGTGTCCTTCCTGGTGGTGGGAGAGCGTCCAGCTCATCGGGAGCTCTCTGGAGGACAGGAGGCTGCAGCTGGAGCCAGAAGGGTGGCACAGAGCTGTTGTTTTAATGGAAACCATGCTTTTCCTCATGGGAGGTGGTGGCATCTGCCTGGAGTTCACTGCAGAGAGCTGCAGGTGGGCTGTAAAAACACAGCAGGAGTGGTTTGTGCAGGCAAGAAGTTGGGGTTTGAAATTGGGTGCCACCACCTGCTGGTCCCTGTCCCCATCCCTGTGGGATGTTCTGCTGGGGGAGGAGGTTCTCCTGTGCCGTGCATCTGCAGTTCCATCACCTGAACCCCCAGTTGGGATCAGGGAAGGGTGCAGAAAGAAACCTCGTCAGTGGGAAGTGATCTCAGGCAGGAGATTTGCATGAGGGAAGTTGAGCTCTGTGGCTGTTAAAAAAGTGATTTTTTTTTTTCAAATATTAATTGAAAAACTGGCTTAAACTGTGGCTGTGTTCTCTCCTAAAGCGTTTTGCAACATCCCACTGAAATAACAGACAAATTGAAGCCGAAACATTGCATTTTTCCACAAATGTGGCCAGGCTCCAGGACCATAAAAAGAGTTTGGAAAGGCTGTAAAAACACATGTTAAACAATTTTTTACTTGAGGCACCTCTAGAAAAATTTATTTTCAAATAAATTAAATATTTAACTTAAAAAATAATCTTTTAAAAAAAATATATATTGGTAATTAGAAGCATTGGAAGCAGAATGTTTCTTCCTTAGCAGATGCATATTAAGAAAGTGATACAGCAACAAATAATAAATGAAATACAGTAAAATTTGGACTATATAAACCAGTGATTGTAATTAGGGATGTTCCTTTCAAAGGCAAATGTTTTGATTCCTTTTTTTTTTTTGGTGGTTTTTTTTCAGTAGTTACTATACAATATATACTAAATCAGAATTTAAAAAATAAATGATTGTGACATTTAAAATCTCTGAATAACTGGACCGTGCAGAGGCCATGTTGTTTTAGGGTCTTCAACTCCTAATCTGGTCAGAGAACCTCAATACTTGAATGTGACACAACTTTATGAGTTAAACACCATTGTATTTTTGTGCAGGCAGGACAAGTAGCATTAGTGATGTCTATAAATTATATACTTAATGTATTTTAATTGATGTAAAATGATTCTAAAAGCATATTTAAGCATAGCATTATTTGCCAAGGAGGACAGACTTTAGATCTCGGCACAGAAGGTATTAATACAATTCCAGTGAGGAAGCAATGGGCACTTCCCGTATTTTTTGAGTCTAGATGCATCTTTTTAAATTAAAGAGGGTTTGAAGAGTGTGCCTGCAAGCTGGAGATTGAGTCAAGCTGTGAAATGCCAGTGATATGTCATGTGTTCTGTATGTATTATTTTCAGTTTTTACAGAGGAGGAAATTTTGATATTTAAACTTTTCCAAATGTCAGCTGGTTCGGCAGAAAATAATCTTCAGTCTCAGTCTCACCAGGAGCTGCGTGTCACCGGGAAACCTCCTGGGAGCTGAAAAACAAGGAAGTTGTTCTATCTCAGAACAGAGTCCTGTGGGAGAGGATGTAGCTGAGGGGTGGAAAGGAGCTCGGGAAGGTGGATCTTGGGAGTTCTTCCCTCTGTACGGAGGCTGGAGTGCCTTGAGCTGAGCTCCAAACCCCAGAACTCCACGACCACGTTGATCAGGGCTTGGAGCAACCTGGGCTAGTGGAAGGAGTCCATCCTGATGGGGCTGGGTGAGCTTTAACGTTCCTTGCTACCCAAACCATTCCATGATTCCATGAGCTCCATCCTTTCCCTGCTCCTTCCAAATCTGGGCATTATTGATGCTTGCTCCAAGACTTTGGATGACTCCTCAGGCTGACCCTGCATCCAGCCTCCTTGTCAAATTCTCCAGAAGTTGCAGGCAGGATGGGGAGCTGCCTTTGGAAGTGTCATTGGCACTTTGGAAAGCTCCTGCCCACAGGAGCATCTTTGGGAAGGCAGCTGGAGGTGTGTGAAATGCTGCTCTTGTTGTGTCCCATAGGAGTTATCAGACTGGGAATTCTGTGTCCATTAGTCCCACGCTAGGAAAAACACTCAGTTCCTACTGACAGCTGAGGAATCATTAGGACTGGTGACTTCCAGTATTTTTCCTAAGCCTCGGCAGAACCTGACTTAATCTTTAATGAAAACTAGAACCCAGCGTGCTTGAGACTTTATATAGCAACCAGCCCGACCAGTTCCGGTGTCCCACCTCCCTGGGAGGGAGCGCTAAGGAGCTGGTTGGTCTGGATGCTTCTAAGGAAGGTATTTAAGGTGTAAATGTGGTCAAATTTTACACATGAAAGCAGCGTTTTAGCCCAAAGATACTGTGCACACACCCTCTGCAGCAGAGCTGGGCAGAGCTCACAACCCACTGTTCCTCTGAGAAGAAGAGTGAATTCTGCTGGTGGCTCTTCCTGACCTCTCTGGTTTTTGGGAGTAACACAAGGAAAAAGTTGCTGTGTGTTTTCTTATGGATGGGGAGTGTTACGTGCTTGTGGTTTAATAGAAAGTGCTTTTGTTCTGAGAGGCAGCTTCTGTGTCTTCCTGGGGGATGGTGAAGGACTCTAAAACCTAAAAACTGGGTGGTGGGTTCCAGGTCTGTCCTTCATGAAGCCCCCGGGCAGCTATGGGGGGTAAATTCCAGCTGCTGAGAGGAGGGATGGGGAAAATTTGCAAAAATTAGCTTTGATTTCTATCTTTATTATTTTTTTGCCTGCGCTGTTTCCTCACCTTGTTGTGGTGCATCTTCCAACCCTGAGTGCGGGTCACTCACCACAGCAGCTCAGCTTTGTGGGCATCATCTTCACTTAGTGATAGGGTCAAACTTAGGAGCTGAATATTGGGACAGAATTCCTGGCTGTGAGGGTGGGCAGGCCCTGGCACAGGGGCCCAGAGCAGCTGTGGCTGCCCCTGGATCCCTGGCAGTGCCCAAGGCCAGGTTGGACAGGGCTTGGAGCAGCCGGGGACAGTGGAAGGTGTCCCTGCCCAGGGCAGGGGGTGGGACTGGATGGGTTTTGAGGTCCCTTCTGACCCAAACCATACCAGGATTCTCTTAAAGAAACTTCCCCAAATTACTTGGTTCCTCAGACTCTGAGTGCTGGGAGGGACAAGGAACCAACAACTCCAAAGGAAACAACATGTGAAGACAACTTTCTGTGGAGTTATCTGTAAAGGACCGATCATTATAGCTGTGAAAATCGTGCAGAAATCCAAACTGATCACCAGACGTTGCAGAGGTGTCATCAAAAAACTGCTCGGGGAATACAAATATGGATTTTAGAAAAGCTGCTTGGGGAATATCATCCTGTGTTGTGGAAAAATTCCTTGGGGAGCGTGGTGGGACACCTCTAGCTTCAGGGAGCCGATGCACAGTGGTGGGGCAAGTGTGTCTGTCATGGTGGGATCCTTCAGACAGCGTTGTGTGGCTGGGATTTGGGTCGAGTCCTCATTTCCAGGTGACGTGGGAGCCCTGGTGGTCTCTGAAGCACCTCTGTCCCACCAGGTTCGGTCACTGAATCCCCAGAGCCGGGGCTGCTCTCCGGGAAGCGCTGGTGAGGCCGTGGCTGTCGGAGCTCTCCTGGCTGGGAGGCTCTGTCCCGGCAGGCTCCCCTGAGGAGGAGCTGGAAGAGGCTCCAGGAAAGGCACATGAGTGGGGCCGGCTGCCAGCTCAGCACGGTGCCGGCGCACGTCGGCCGTACCGGCACGGCACGAACCGCTCCCGGTGCCGGGCTCCTGCCAGGGGCTCCTCCTCACGCGGATGTGACGCCCTTTCACTGCCCAGGTTTGGGGCACCTTGTCTGGGAGAGCCGCAGAGGTGCCTTCCCTGCCGAGAGGTAACGCTCCAAGCCCAGCAGGAGCGACCCAGACACACGTGGGGCGAGGTGCTCGCATCCTCCCTTCCTGCTCCCTCCAGGAAACCAGACCAGAGGAATTTTTCACATCTGGCGGCAGTGATGCATTTTTAAATTATTTTTTGTCAAGGCAGAGCAACTTTACAGCAGTCTGAACGTCAGCTGTAGCCACCGGAGCGTTGCGTGCGGTGCCGGGGGCTGACTAACAGCCTGGGTGGGTCATGGTCCTTCCCAGTCCTTCCCAGTCCATCCCAGTGGGGCAGATCTCCCTCCTCCCGGCCCGGCGTGGCTCTGCTGCCTGAGTCAGTGCAGCTGCTCCAACAAGTTGTGGTCCTGGGCAGCAGCGAGGCCAGTGGGGGTGGCTGCAGGGATCCAACAGCGGCGTTCCCATATGGCTTTCATGAAAAACACCTCATTGGAGTCTGGTTTTTGATCTGCTTCCTGCTTAAATGTTGAATACAGAAATATATTTATTGGGGTGGAGGGAATTAAGACGTTTTCTGCATGTTGTAATTTCTGTTACTAGTCTTGGTTTTCTGTAAACCTGTTAAAAAGGATATTTCATGTCAGCTCCTTCTGCTGGAGTCCGGGCTTAAATGCTTCCCATCCCTTGTGCCGGCACAGCCGCTTGTGGGCCTGTCAGAACTGGATTAGAGACAGAATATTTTATTTTTATTTTTTAAAAAGACTTTTTTTTTTTTGTCTGGCTGTATTTGTTTCCAGCTGAATTAGTTCCCTGCTCTGATGTGCAAGTGTGGCAGGTCACTGAAGAGGGTGTAGTCATTGGATGTGGTGGTGCTCTTGGATGAAACCTTGGGTGTGATGAGGACTTAAAAGTGGTCTTTAGAGATGGCGCAGTTATTATACACCAGCTGTGGTTTTCAAGGTCTTGGCTCTGTGTTTTCTGTTGTATGAACCACGTGGTGCATATTCAAAAATACAACTAAAAACCTTAAGATAATTGAGTAAGTTGGTGGTGTGGGGGCAGCGGAGCTCACGTGGCCTTCCTGGTTTTTGGTGTGTCTTGGTGGGGTCACTTGTCTGTAACTGGCTGGGAATGGCTCCTGCAGGGACACATCTTGGCAGTTACCTGGGCTTCCTCTTCTATGCTTAAAAATTCCTTACGTAGGGAAAGTTGATCAAATGGAGTTGGAGATGCCATGACAGGAATCACCAAATATTTAGCATTGGAAGGGAGCTCTGGAGATCATCCAGTCCAAGGCAGGAGCTCCTGGAGCAGGAACATGTCCAGGTGGGTTTGGAATGTCTCCAGAGATGGAGACCCTACACCCTCCCTGGGCAGCTGTGCCAGGGCTCTGCCACCCTCCATGGGAAGAAGCTCTTCCTTGTGTTGAGTTGGAACTTCTTGTGGTTTAGTTCATGGCCATTGCTCCATGTCCTGTGTCTGGGCTCCACCAAAAAGAGCAGTGTTGTGTTGTGAAGGTACCAGCAGTGCAAGGCTGCTCTGCCTTCAGGGTAAAGGGCTTTCCCTCACCTTCCTTACAAATGCTTTCAGTATTTTATCCTGGTTGGGCAATGAAGTTACTTCTTCGAGATGAGCTTAGAGTTTGGAAGCTGTGCCTGTGTGTCCTTGTTCCTCAGCTGAGCCATGGTTACAGCTCCATAAATCCAGGTTTGCTGGGAGAAGCGATCCATCCTGATGGAGCTGGAGCCCGTGCGTGTGGTGGGAGAACTGGGAAAGGGGGGCAGAGCATGGGGCACCCCCACCGCCCCCAGCCTGCTCGCTTCCTCCCAGCCTGCTGTTGGCATTCCGTGTGCGTTCTCCCTAGGAATTAACGTGCCCCCAAATCGCGGCGCCGCGTACGCACCGATTTTCCAAGCTTCCCTGCACCTGTCTGATGCGCTTCCCAGCCTCGGCGTCACAGAACTGTTTGTCATTCAGGGGGGACAATGTCCCCTTGTGTGCCGGGCTCCCGGAGGGAGGGGCCGGGCGGATGGGCTTCCCGTGTGAAGTGAGACGGGAAGACAAATTGCTTCCAGAGCGGCGTTCCGCACAGGCGGGAGCGCGATCCCGCTCCAGCGGCGGCGGCGCCCGCTTGTCACTCACATTTCCCTTATCTGGGTTAAATATGAAAGGGGGCAAATGGGGGTGAAGAGAGCACAGGGGAAGAGCAGAGCTTCTCGAGGGCTCCGAAGGCTCTGTGGGTGAGCTGCTGCCCTGGGATCGGCCGTGGGTTTGGATGGCCTGGAGCTGATCCCATACGGATGGTGCACCAAGATCCCTGGTGGAGCCCAGGAACTTCCTGGTCACTTTTGCAGGAATAACTTGGTTCTTTTTCCATGTTTCTTTTCTGGTAAAACTTTCTCTGCAGGGCTCTTCTCTTCTGCCCGGGGATATCACAAAACCTTGTGTGTGGCTGGTCTTTATGTTGGTCTTTAGCCTTTATTGTAGGAGAATCCAGTGGTTTTTCCATATTGAGTACCTGTATCTTAAAGAAGATGCAACAGTATGACATGAATTTTCTTATTCTGAGAAATAAATAGAAATGCCCAGAACTTTAAATAAGTGTGCCATTAAAGTTCAGTGGAGGTGATAGAAAAGGTAAAGTCCAGTCTCTGAATCTGAATTATCTGTGTCTTTGGAAAGCACAGAGATTCTCATATTGTTTCCCAGTAGTTGAGACTTCAGTAAAGCTTAACACTTTTCATGACTTGGGAGGTCTTGACGTTTCTAACTTGTCCCAGGTAGAGGCAGGAGCAGAGTTCAGTTGGCTGCTCCATTAGGAAAGAGGGGAGAGAGGAGAATTTCCATGCTCTTTGCTGGCCCTAGCAGTGAATCCTGGCCATGGGAGTGAATCCTACTGTGCTCAATGCAGTGTCACTTTAAGGGCTGTGTTACAGGATTTCATTAGTGGCAAGTGCAGCATCAGCACAGCAGCCGGAACATGGCACAGGAGCCTCATGCCAGGATGCTCCCTTCCCATCCTCTGGGATGCTCCATTCCCATCCTGCAGCCCAGCTGTGCTGGTGGCAGGAGGTGAGTGAGGGCACACCACGTTCCCAGCTGGCTGCTACACCCCAGAGAATGGAGGGAGAGCTGCCAGGGGCATGGCCAGCAAAGGGGAGGGATTTTGGGGCTGCAGGGGAAGGAGTTTCCACAGAGAATTTCCAGATGGAATTGTTTAAGCCCCGGTTGGATGAGCAGCCTGGTCTGGTGGAAGGTGTCCTTGCCTGTGGCAGGGGTTGGAGGGTTGGAATTTTAAGGCATCTTCTAACCCTAACTATTCCATGGTTCTGTGGTGAGCCAACACTGTCCTCTTGTCCCATCCCACTGGTGAATCTGGCCTTGGAAGCCTGGACCAGTGAGGGCTCAAGGAGTTACCAGACTGCTACTTGTTCTTTGTGTTTGTCCTTGTATCTTTAACACACTCTCATCCCTGGAAGAATTCTAAAAACAGGAGTCGGGGTGGTACGTTTGGATATGGTTTAGTGGGCATTGTGGGATTTGGTCAAACGTTGGACTTGATGATCTTGGAGTTCTTGCAGTGGGAACAGCATGGAGGAGGCTGCCAGGACCTCTCTGTGTGCAGTTTTCTCAATCCAGGCTAGAGGAAGGGAAGGAGAAAAGGGAAAAGCTTGTGGTGTTTCTGCCAGCAAACTCAGTTTCCCAAGTCTAGGCAGTGGTGGATCCGTAGGGTGGTTGTGGGGCTGGGCTGGGGAGTTTCTCAGACATGGAGATGCTCCAGGGAGCAGCCATGTGCTCTGTCAGGGTGTGGGCGAGGGAAAACAGCTCCTGACCCGGCTGTTATCCCGGACACGAGGATGTGCAGCACATCTCACACCGGCTCTGGAGGGTGGTTTGCAGGGCGGCACGGGGAGAGAGGATGTAGCAAATACAATATTGGGAAAGATAAAAAAACGAGTGGGTGGCAAGGAGAAGGAAGAGGAGGAGACAACCCAGACGATGAAGGAAAACAGGATCTTCTGTAAGAGATGGGAATACTGGAAGGAAGCCAGGAAGGAAGCCTGAGAAAATGGAGAGAGCAGTAGGAAGGCTGGTGTTGCTCTGATAATTCCAGCAGGTATTCCTGGTATTCAGCTTCCAGAAATGAGAGAAGCCTTTGAAAGTCCGGTCAAAACCAGTGACAGGCACGGAATAATTTGAATATACCAGAGTTAAACTTTTATTCTCTTGCTGTTTTTCCCACATGGGATTTGGTGTGTGCTGTTGACTTGTCCTAGAAGGAGGGAGCTGACCTTGGGAAGGGCTTGGGGTGCAGGTGGGTGTCACCATGGCTGGAAGGATTGATCATTCAGGATTGGATCATTCAGATCGGAAGATTCAGGCTTTTCTGTGCTAATTTAATGGATTTTTTTTTTCTGTGGCTTCTGATGGGGAACTCACTCTTGGAGATGACGTGGGCAGAAAACCTCGTGCTGTGTGAACGGTGCCTGAATTCCGCGCTGGGCCCCGAGAGCCGCCCGGATCCCTCCAGCCCGGCTGAGCGCGGCGAGCTGGGAGAGGAGCAGCAGCTCCAGCTCCTGCTCCGGCTCCTGCTCCGTCGCTGCATCCATTGGTTGGTAAAAATAGCTCTGCTGCTGGCGTCAGTGCCAGGCCTCGCATCTGGCTTCCCCGAGCGGGGATCGAGCGGCTCCAGCCCCCTCCCTGCCTCCAGACAGGGTCTGCTGGAGGACACATGGCTGTGACGGCTGCGCCGGCCGCTGCCCTGCCCTCGCCGCCCTTTGGGAAGGGCCTTTGTGCCGGAGGCTCCCTGCAAACCCAGCCCTGCGCCTCCAGACCTGGCTTGCCCCACCTTAATCAATCCATGAAGGAAACCAGAAATCGTCTCCTGCAGCCCGAGGGGTTGTTGGGAGCCCTTTGGGCGTTCGGGGGAAAGGTGAACGCCCGGCTGAGCGTGCAGATCGTGTTTTGCTCCCCTCTTGCGCAGGTTTGGCTGAGTAGGTGTTTAGAAACAGTTCTACCAAGTCGGCTGGTTCAGTGTCGTGATTTCTTTTTTTAGTCTTGCCTTTTTCAGTGTTTAAGCTCTGGAAAACAGGGAGATACCAAGTGCAGGCAGGAATGCTCTCTTTGTAGACACGGAAAGAGACCGAAGCAGCCTTGCAGATTGCCTTGAAAATTCAGTGGTGTGCAACTGCTCACCTGCATGACTGACAGTGAATAGTGAATGTTTTACATCACTGAGTAAAATATGAAATTATTTGAGCTCCAGAGGGTGTTGCAAAACTGTTCCATACTCGGGCTCAGTGTGGCCACATGGGCTGAGCTCTGTTCCCAGCCTGCCCCAAGCCCTGACTCACCCCCTTGCCTGCTGATCAGGGTTTCAGCTGCCATCACACACGTGCCAGGAAGATTAATTTACCCAAAAAAACTGCTGTGGGTGTTTTCTGCTTTGATGTCAGTCTGTGACCAGCAGTACCTCGTTAGTGGGGCTTGCTCTGCTCACTGTGGAAGGTCCACAGAGGATTTCCCTTCTCTCAGTGCGGGTGAGCCCGGATGGCTGCTGCTACCCAGCAGATGTTCCTTCTGTTTGCAGCCCATAATTCCTAATCTTTCTCATGAGAAACATCTCGAATGGAGCTTCAGGATCTGCTGAGCTCTTCCTTGTGCTGTCCCCTGACCTCCGGAGCACCAGGCCACCAGCAGACCTGGAATCCTGGCAGTGAACCTGACTGGGAGCTTCCCTCGCTGCTGCTTAAACCAGAATTATTTTTATTGTAGTAACTGGACAAATATTTTCAACTTACCAACAGTTCTGTTTTCAAACTACTCATGAGAAGCTCCTAGTTTTCTTTTTGGGGAATTCAAAGCAATTGGTGACATGCCTTGTGGAGTTACTACTCTGCTGGCAAATTCCCTGTTTTTAACATACATGCATGGTCTGTGTGTGCTTGAATTTGGGAATGCTTGCTTGCTTTTTCTCCAAACTGTCTGTTCTAGGGCCATCATTGTATTTTTATCATAAAAACTGGTTTAAAGCAGAGGAGAAATGAGAATATCTGGGGAGTGTGTAACTCAGGGGTAGTCAGAGGCACAGCCGGGCTGAAGGAGGAGTAGGGAGGAGTAAGGAATGTGCCCTGGACACCCACAGGTTCTGAATTTCATCTTTTTGTCCTTTTCAAGGCAAAAGCCTGAGTGCTCTGTGTCCTGTGTGGTGGAGCTGGCATTGCTGGGTGCTGGGGAGGCCGGGGGTCTGAGACCTGTTTGGTACAGGGGGTTCCACCCCTCTCTGTGACCAGACCAGTGTGTGTTGGAGGAGCCACAGGGCCACTTTGCAGCTTTTTAAAAAGAATTTAGGTCAAATGCTGCAGTTGCGTGAGCAAAGTCCAAACAGGTCATTAGTGTGATGTTGGGTCATCGCTGGGCCTTCAGCCCTGAACTCCTGGGGTGAGCTGGGGTTAGAACCACCCCTGTGCTGGCAGGTTTTTTAGGACTGCTTTTTTTTGGGAAAATTTGGCAAATATCTAATCTCCACAACTATTTCATGGTAGGCTGTGAGATATTTTTTTTTAAGCACTTGAATAGTATGACTTTTGCTTGAATTTTTCTCTGCCCCCTAACTAAACGAGGCCAGAGTAGCCAAGCTGGGGCTGGGCTGTCTGGGAACTTCTAGGCACATCATTTCCCATGTTCTTTAGTGGAGGCTTTGTCCAGCTGCGCAGTTTGCAGGTAGATTTTTTCTTTTAAATAATTTTTTAAATGAGATCCTATTCCATAAAAACAAAAGCTCTTTGCATAAAATTACGCTCTCTTTAGTATTGTCTTAAATTTTTTAGAATGTTGTGATGGTAAGGAAACAAACCTGATGTTGACAGAGTTAATCTCTGTTCCCTGTGTGCATCATGGAAAGCATCATCTTTCACTTCAGTCATTGATTAGCAGCTCCAAAACCTGCTCCATAGCCTGCAAATCCTGAATTCTCAACGACAGAGTTCATAGCTTGTTGTTGGAGCAGTGTAATTCAGCCTCAGCTGTTTTTTGCTTTCTTTGTCTGGTCAGTCAGCTTGAAAATTTACCTGTCTGTAATGAAAAAACATAACTGTACCCTTGTCATGAGATTTTGCTGAGGTTTAATTTGTTTTAGCTTTGAATTGGGCCTGTGGCAGTCTGTGCTGGGAATGGGGACAGCTCCTGCTGGCCTGTTCATCCTCACTTGGCTTCCTGGGGTGCTTGTGGACCCTTCTCCCAGAAATATTCTACTTATTTCTGCTCGGGTCTGATGGTTGTGGCTGGTTTGAGGTGCAAACCTTGCAGGCTGCCCCAACCTCTCCCCTTCCCCTACCGTGTTTCCTGCCCAGGTAGCGTTGGCCGCTCCGGGGATGGAGTTGGCTGCTGGTGACTCACTCAGCTCAGAAATCCACAACATTTTTGGGGTGTTTTGCTTCTTGTTGGCTCTTTACCCCTGGCAGAGCCGGACTCTCAGCCCTGCCTGTGGCATTCGGCACCCCAGGGCCCCTCACCATGCTCGTCCTGCCACGGCAGGCTGTGAGTTTGGGTGGTAACGAACCAACGAACGAATCTTATCTCCACAGCTCATGGTGTTTTGGTTTTTATCTCCCCTCCTGCCTCTTCATTTATGGACGATATTACTCAACCCTGGGATTGGCTTTGGGAGCTGCAGCAGCTCCTGAGGGACTTCTGGGATGTGAGTGGGGCTCAGGGTCCTCCCTGCTCTGCCCACACCAGGATGTGACAGGAGCTGCCTGGTGGGACCTTGGCATTTGCTCCAGGTGGCCCAGCTGTAAAGGAGGTGGTGGAATCCCCATCCCTGGAGGTGTTCAGGGAAGGACTGGATGTGGCACACAGTGCTCTGGTGGGGGTGACAAGGTGGGGACCGGTCACAGGGTGGACTCGATGACCCTGGAGGTTTTTTCCGGCCTCAGTGATTCTGTGAAGAATTTGAGTATTTAAACTCAAAGGAGCGTGTGTTATTTGAAGTGATGCTTTGGAGTAGAGGAACTCGGATGGAAAAGCAGCTGGTTGGTGTTGCTGCTCAGTGTTGAGGGAAGGCACAGTAGTATCAAACCCAGACTGCTGTACTGGCTCTCAGGGCCTTTTAGGAGCTGGTTGAGGCTTTAACCTGCCTTTGCAGCAGCAGAATCCTTACAACTGGAGTCCAGAATAATTTCTCCTAGAAGCCGTGGGCTTTGGGAGTTGCAGTTGTCTGATTTTCATTTTTATTTATTTTTTAAGTGATCACATTCGTGTGCTCCTGCACCACATTTACCACGCCATCAGCTGCTTGTAATTGCTTCCAACTGAAACCAAACAGCGAGCGCTGTGGTGGAGGTAAAATGCTATTTTATTTCAGGAGGAGATTGGGGAATCTCTGGGTAAACAACCCAATTCAGCTTCAAAGCCTTTTCAGCCCGGGCGCATTGTTCCTCCTCGGAGCTGTGCTGCCTCGCACCCTAATAAAAGTGGAAATCAGGAGTGGGGGGATGGGGACGCAGCAGAAAACACAAGCTGAGAACTGGAGATCAAAAGGACAAACAGAAGCAGAAGGCAGGGAAGGGGAGGCACAAAGAGTCACAGCTGAGCGTGCAGAGCCTGGGAGGGACGGAGGAGAGACAACAGCTATTAGAGGAGGCCGGGAACAATGGGCTGAGCAGAGCCCGGCTTTAGCTTTCATTTCAGTTTAACAAAGCTGCCTTCCACCAGCGGAGCTCCACGGATGCTGCGCCCTTAATTCATCTTGAAAGTTGTTGGCTCACTGCTTGCCGGGGCGCGGGCTGGGGATGCGCTCTGGCGTGGTGGCTGTGCCCTGCCAGATCCACAGATCTCTCCGTGGATGGGCCCTTTGGAGGGCCACAGTGATGAGTGCTTTCTCCCAGTTCATACTGTGGCAAAACCTGTCTCAGTTTGAGTTCTTTTGGGTTATAGAATCACTGAATCCCAGAATGGTTCGCGTTGGGAGAGACTTGCTGTGGGCAGGGACTCCTTCCCCTATCCCATGTTGCTCCAAGGCCCCTCCAACCTGGCCTTGGACACTTCCAGGGATTGGAAGTCCACAGCCTCTTGGGCAACCTGTGCCAGGGCCTCCCCACCCTTATTAGTAAAGAATTGTTGGTTGCTGAGAGTTGGAGTGGGGGGGACTGTGGGAACCAGCCGACAGCGGCTCTTGGCGCTGGGAATGCTCGCGCAGCCGGGACGTGCTCCCTGAGCTTCCCCAGCTGATTAAACCAGTTCCCAAACCTGGCAGCCTGTGAGCAAACCCAGCTTTGTTAGTAAAGCCTCCAGGCTTTCAGGGCAAGTATTTATTGTAACAAATAATTTCTCCTGGCTGAAGAATGAGGAATATGATTTCTGTGGAGCCGGCAGTACGTGTCGCTGAGGCGAGAAGCCTGGCCCTTGGTGTGGTCCCGTTCCGGCTGCTCTCTGGCACCCTGTGCCCTGGGAATTCCGTGCCCCTGCCATGTGGGCACACAGGCTCAGTCCTGCCTTCTCCGGCTTAGTGCTGGAAGCTGCTTATTCCCTCTCCCCATCTGCCTCGCTCCACTCGGAGCTGTGGGGGCTGACCTGTGGCAGCCCCTGGGCCTGGGGTGCCCCCGGAGATCCCCAGGGAAGGAGCGGGGTTTATCCAGCAGATGGGGAGGCCATTCCTCAGCCTTGGAGCTGGGCTTTGGGAGGTTTCCATTCCTGCCCTGATTCCGGGATGAGGGCCATGCCAGGGAGGTGGCTGTGGGTGTTGGGAGCCTTTCCCCTTGGCCAGAGGAGTTTCTAGAGCTCAGTTTGATTGCGAAAAGAATGGCTGGGCAGGTCAATGCTGCTGTATCCTGCTCCTCCCTTGCAGGCCGTGTTTGCTTTCCTTTGTTTGGGTCCCTTCTTGCTCTGACTTGTCTCCCTCAGCTGCGCTGGCTGCGGCTTCACGGGGCGAACACTCTACCTGGGCGCTTAATTAAAAGGAGGGAAGATGTATTCCAAAAATCCTTGGCTTCCTCGTCTGCGTGGAGCGTGTTGCTGAGCTGGTGGTGGGGAGAGGAAGCGAGTGCAGCATTCAGCTGACAGAGCATCTGAATCGCTGGTTGGGGCCCGGGAGTTCAGGAGGGGGAGGGAGAGTGAAATGGATGCTGAAATCCTGAATCTGCTTCTTAAATTTCCTCTCTCCCTGGAGAGGGAGGGAGCGAAGTTCAGCGCGGCGTGTTTGGCTTGGCTCCCTGTTACCTGCTGTCTCCTCCCGAGCGCAGCGCTTGTGGCAGGGATAAAGGATGGGGGTTTATGGTGGGAGAAAAGGACTTTTTCCTTCAGCAACATTTGCTTGTTTGTGGTGGAAGCGCATTAAAAAAAATAATCCAGCATTATTGAGGAGCGAGTGGGCGAATCACTGCATCAACTGCCATGGTAACTCCTAAAGGGCTTCACCCAGAGCTGTCAGAGCTGGATTTTTAGTGCTGGTGTGACTTTTAATGTACAGTCCTTTCCAGGCCATTTCATTATTTGGTCTCCTCATTTAATAACAAAACAACACAAAACCCCTCTTCTCTGAGCTACCTTCTCATTGATGTTCTCCTCTTTGACCTGAATTCATCTGAGCCGTGGGGCCCCGAGTGAAGCACTGCACTGGTGTTTGTGTGCAAGCACTGTGTGTGCTGCTGCCTGTGTAGTCATGGAATCAGGGAATCGTGGCATGGCTTGGTTTGGAAGGGACCTTAAAGCCCATCCAGTGCCACCCCCTGCCGTGGGCAGGGACACCTTCCACTATCCCAGGCTGCTTGAAGCTCCATCCAAGCTGGCCTTGGACACGGATCTGGGTGCTCAGAGATTTCGGGGTGTTTCCTGGCACGGGGTCCCAGGACGGGCTGTAGCTGCACTTGAAACCTCTGCATGAGCAAGCCTGGGATATTCTGGTCATGGCCCTGGCAGCTTCCTCTGCAGCACCACCCATCTTAGCTTTGCTCAGCATCCCAATGGAGTTTAAAATGGTTTCATCCTGAATAATTTATCTCCCAGAGAGAGAGAAGAGAGAGACACAGTGGAGGGAAGCGGGGAGGGGAGGGCTGAGCGTGAGCAGGGATGGGGGCTCACCCCGGAGCAGCTCTGTGCACTGCTGGGCTTTGTTGCTCCCGGCATTTGCTGCTGAACAAAAGCTCTGGATTCCCGGTAGAGGCTCCCGTGGGAGCCCTCCTGACCCCTGACCTGCCCTCCTGCCACCTCCAGCACCGCTTTGTCACCCCGGGTGAGCCCGAGCGTGACGGTCCGTGGTGCGGCCAGCTCGGCGGAGCAGGACGTGGCTTTACTAGGGGTTGTGAGCTTTCCTAAAGGGTTGCACACTGGAGCAGGGCTGCCTCCCTCCCCACCGTCCCTACACCCTGCCCTACTTCTCGCCAGGCTCAGCCAGCTCTCGCTGCAGCCCTACAAAGAGGTTTGAATGCATTAGTTTACATGGAATTAATCTCCAGATTCCAAACATGCTTTCAAGCTGGTTTGGCCTTATTTTCCTGCAAAAGGAGGCCAACTCCGTGTTGTAGGCAGGGGCTGTTGTAAGCGAGGGTTGAGCTGGGGCGGGGGGAGACCAGCACAGGCACCATATTCAGGCCATTAAAAGGAATTTTTGGCTCACAGACAAAACAAATTGAAAAATCTCCTTCTTTGTCACCACATCAGCAGCGATGGAAAAACAGAGCAAGGTTGTGGGGTGATCCTGCTGGTAGCCACTGTGTCTTTCCAAAGGGATTTGAGGTTCTGGTTTTGATAGGAAAATAATGAAATAATTTAAATGTGTCACAAATGATTGCATAGAAAATCATGGGTGAGGGGAGAGATGGAAAAATGTCGTTATCGGGGATCAGGAGAAACTGGAACACTGAACTCTGAGGTGAAGTGCTGCCTGCAACAGGTTGGTCTGAGATTCCCAGTGCTCCTTTGTCTGCTGGCAGAGCGATGCCGGCTGGGGAGGGAACAAGGAGCCCGAGTGCTCCTGGGATTTTTTTGGATAGCCTGTCATCCCTGAGAAAGGAACAGTTGTGTGGGGGTGGGGAGTGTCGTATTCAAAAGTGGGTGAAATGGAAATGAGCCAAAATTCTGCAAATTTATAAGGAGCAGCAAACAGAGATTTCTTTGAGGAAAGGTCGGAGCGTTTGTTGTGAGCACAGCCCTGGTAGGAGTGTGCGAGGAAATGGAAACTGTGCTCCACTCTGCAGGGCTTTTTTCATCCTTTAGCCAGGCAAAGATACACAAAGCTGCTTATTTTGGGAGATGGTGGAATGTTTCTGTAATAATTTCAGCAAATTTTGGTTCACATAGAGCATCTGTAAGAGCAGCACACCCCCAGCTTCATGGAGTGTGTACTTTGTGGGGAAAAAAATTGCTTTCCCTTGAATTTAATGGCTTTAAGCTGACAGAGGACAGGGTTAGGTGGGATATTGGGAAGAAATTCTTCCCTGTGAGGGAGGTGAGGCCCTGGCACAGGTTTTCCAGAGAAGCTGTGGCTGCCCCTTGATCCCTGGACGTGTCCAAGGCTGGATTGGACGGGGCTTGGAGCAACCTAGAATAGTGGAAGGTGCCTGTGCCCATGGCAGCAGGGGTGGAATGGAATGAGCTTTAAGGTCCCTTCCAACCTAAACCATTCCAGGACTCTACAAATTTGAAAGTGGTTTCACCCAGAAGAGTCTGTACTGGGTTTGGTTTTCCTCCCTGTTTAGTATCCCACGAACATCCCAAGGATACCTGTCCTGGCTGTGGATCCTGTGGAAGCCACGCTGGGCAGAGCTGAGGAGCACACGGGGGGCTCAGCCAGGAAAAGATGATTAGAGAAGGAGCTGGGATGGTTCTCAGGAGGGAAGGGCTGAGCTGAATGCAGGAATAAGGCAGGAATATCCCCCGGGGTCCTCGCAGCACACCTGGGAGCTGCTGGATTGCTAACAGCTCCGATTAGGACTTCATTTTGGGCTGACAATCCTTTCCCCTTGTTGACACGGAGCGTGTAGAAGCATGTAGTGTTTGAAACACAATATGCAAAGCACAGTGTTAGTAACTGACTCCAGAACATTCCTGCGCTGCAGCAGGGCTGCCCACAGCCCGCGGATTTCATCAGCTCCTCCGAGCTGGCACGGGGAGGACGTGGAAGCGCTGAGCTGGAGTCACAGGAGAGCACGAGCCGCTCGCTCGAACCGTCCCCACGGTGCCCGCTGGACCCTGTGGGCGTTTGCCCTTTCCAGAGGGAGGGAGATCCCAACCTTCTGCCTCTTGGAGCGGCGTCGTGTCGCCGGAGCCGGGATGGAACGCTGCCGTGCCGGTGTTGGCGGGGCTCGGCCGCGCTTCCCGGAGCAGGGCGAGGGTTTGGCCACGTGAAGTGGCCACGAGGCGCAGGGAGGTGTCGGTGGTGAGCTCTTGGCTGGTTGCCCGTGGGCAAGCAGAAACCCGAATTATCTCCAGCAGATAAGCAGTGGCAGGAAAACACGGCAGCCTGGTTTGTCTGTAAACAAGTTCTTTCGCAAAAATGTCTGCCTGGGATGGATGAGTGGCAGGGAAAGTGAGGAGCCAGGAGCGTGCCAACGTCTGCCTGGGGAGCAGGGAGCGTCCGGCTGGGCACGGGAAGGAGGCGCTGCAACAAATGGCTCTGCCACTTTAAGCTGAGTTAAAACCCACACTGAGATCCACAGCGCTGCTGGGCCCGAGCGCAGCCGCTCGCTACAAATGTATGAAGAAAAAGCCACCAAAATAGAAAATGTCATCATCGCTCACGGGGCGGCGAGAGCCGAGCGCAGCGAGCGGTGCCAGAGTGGGACAGGAAGTCTCCTCCCCCTCCCCGGGTAGTGCTGATCAAAAGGATGTAAAGCTTGTTTACAACATGCATGCAAAATCTAGTTGGGAAGAAGTCTGAGGGCTTTGCAGACTGGGGTGCACTAGGAATGAGTGATGTGTTAATGTAGGTTAAGCCTGCAGAGCTTGTGACCCAAAGTCAGAGAATTGTGGAGTATCCTGAGCTGGAAGGGACCCTCAGGGGGCATTGAGTCCAGCTTCTGGCCCTGCACACACACCCCAACAGTCCCACCCTGTGCCTGAGACCCTTGTCCAAAGGCTCCTGGCTCTCTGGCAGCTTTGGGGCTGTGCCCATTCCCTGGGGAGGCTGGTCAGTGCCCAGCACCCTCTGAGGTCCAACCTAAACCTGCCCTGAAACAGCTCCAGCCGTTCCCTGGGTCCTGTCACGGGTCAGCAGAGCAGAGATTGGTGCCTGTCAAGTCATGGTCACGTTGTGCAAAGCAAGAAGAGGTGCCTGCCTCTGTGGGCTGCATCCAGTGGGCTGCTTGGAATGCCCACTGGAAGCATCCTGCACCTCTGCCAGCAAACACTGGCTGTCAGGAAATCTTCACAGTGCTCCAGGTGAATGTCAGGACCCGGTAGGGCTGCCATCCCTGGGGTCATTTTCCTTGGGATGAGTGTTTTGTGTAGCACTGATGCCCAAAGGTAGGAAAGAGCCTTTGGGATTGAAAAGATGAAGGATTTGAAGCTGTTTCAGAGTCTGGAGCGAAATGGCAAAGGTGCCTCTAGGCTGATGATGGATCAGGGATAGACTCTCTCTTGTTTGTGTGCATGGAACCAGGTGAGCTCTGCGCTCTGAAGTGGCTCTGTGCAGCCTTCAGCCTCACTCACCTCTCTCTGCCTCGGCCAGAGGCATTTCCTTACCTCATCTGGAGTCTTAAGGCTTAATCCATTGTTTGTAAAGCTCCTTAAGATCCTTGTTTGGGAGTGCTGGAATCTGGAGGATTAAAACCAATTTATTTTAGTGTATCTTGTATAATGTGCATCTCAAAGACTTTCCAGGGAAGGAGGAGTTGTGAGCTGGATGGAGGTTGCAGGTCCGGAAGATAAACACGAGGGAGGAAGTGGCAGGGAAGAACAAAGAGGGAAAAAGCCAGAGGCTGGTTCTCTGTGGTGGAGACCTGGCTGTAAGGACAGTGGGTTTCTAGCCCTGCAGGAAAGGGCTGGATGTAGTAGGGCTGTCTCCCTCTTAATGCCACTTAAAGACCCATCTGGTCTGTGCTGCTGCCTCAGGAAGGGCAGTGGCAGCTTTTCCCTTGCTGTGTCGGTTCCCTCTGATGGGGAAGCAGGAACCTCACCTGTCCTCACCCCGTCCCTTTTGTCAGCTCTAAACACCAAATAAGCTCATAGGAATGAGCTTATTTGGTGATCTGGACAAGGGGATTTTTAAAACCAGCACTGCTGCTGTCCCCCAGGGCAGCTGCCACAAGCTCTCCATCTCCAG
This sequence comes from Chloropsis cyanopogon, assembly GCA_013400585.1. Taxonomy (NCBI): domain Eukaryota; kingdom Metazoa; phylum Chordata; class Aves; order Passeriformes; family Irenidae; genus Chloropsis; species Chloropsis cyanopogon. Next base: position 132,696 of record WEZZ01034760.1, read on the forward strand.
AGCCTCATGTGCCACGTGTGACAAGCCAGGGAAGAGGTGACCCGGTGCTTTGGACACAGGTGGTGCCTTGGCTCCAGTGGGGAAGCAGAAACTGGTGATTAAATTCTTTTCCCAGGTGCAGGCCAGAGCATTCTGTGTAGGTGTGTGGCCATCATGTGACCCTTTGCATTTTACACACGGTGTTTTCCCATGTGAGCTTGTTTGGGGTCACAGGACAGGAGTTGTAGCCAAATGTAGGACAGGTCTCCATTGGGATTTCTGGTTTGGGAGCTCACCAAGAGATATCCTAAATCCTTGTGAGGTTACAAGCATCCAGGCAGTGGTTTCCAAACGATGTCAGAGCACACATGAGACCCTCAGGATTCTGTTGTTCAAGCCCTATAATCCTACAGGAGAGGAGAGCTTGGCAGGGGCAGCCATCAGCTGGTGCTGGTGGTGCCAGTGGCGTGCAGGGAGGCTGGCATGGGGCTGCAGGTGCCCGAGCCAGTGCCGTGTGTAGGTGTGGTGCAGGAAAATTCCTGAGGTGTGTGGGTGTGCTGGAGCCAGGGAGGATGAGCTACCAGTGCCAAGGGCTGGGATTGGGAAGTGCCAGGCCCCACTGGGAACAGCACTTGGTGGCATTGGGACACGACAGAAGGGACGCTCTGGGTCCTGGGACACTGCTGGTGTTGTGTCTTGGCACCATCAGGGTGGGTTTATCCTAAACCCAGCAATATTTGTTGTTCCCAGTCCCCTGGGGTCAGAGCACGCCGCGTTACGGATTCTGTGGGGAGTGGGTGGGACGGGCTCCCCGTGTGGCTTTGCGCCCGCAGAGCTAATGGGATTAAAGGAGTATTCACTGGGAGAAGAAAAGAAGAGGCTGGGGGCTTCAGTGGGGCTCAGAAGCTTCATTTCACGCGTTGGGAGTGGGAAACACAGGCTATTGAGCTTAGCAAGGAGAAAGTTGGGAGCATCTGGTGGGTTGGAAGCCAGGCTGTGCCGACTGCCAGCGCCGGGACAGGGTCTGGGGGGTGTTTGCCTTCAAAACATCTCCTCCCTTTGGTTTGGGGTGACCTCACCTGACACCCACCCTGCTCCCCTTGTTCTGGGAGGGTTACAAATAAAGATCTCTCTCCCTGCTGGAAGTGGCAGCTAAAGAAAATCAAAAACAAAGTACCAGATTCCTTAGGAGGGTTGCTGGAGGGAGAGGAGCTCAGGTTGTGGTTGTAGCAGCCCTTGAGTCTCTCTAATATGTAATTAGGGACTCCTTTAGTTATCTCTTGGTTTGAAAATACCTGCTGTGGTTGGTCTGAATCTGTAGAAATGCAAGAATTTACTTGGGGAAGTTCTGTCACCTGTTTGCTGAGATCCTGCAGCAGGTCCTTCTGGCTTTGGAAAAGTTCATTAATTTGAACTCTTCTCCTATTTTTGGTGTTCCTCACCTCTCTCCCTCGTGTCTGTCACTCTATTGCCTCATCTGCTATTTCCTCCTTAAAATCCAATTGCTTCACACTCCAGCTCCCCTGTTCCTGTGCAGCTGGGCTTAGTACCTGCAGCTCCAGGTGCTTTTTACCCCCCATAAGCAGCACTCCATGATCCAGCACTTGGTGCTGCCTTCTCTGCTTCCTGTCTCAGCTCAAAGTTATTTAATGGGAACTTGAAGGTCTGTTTGAGCTCTAGAACTAACATTTCCTTCCAAATACATTTTTCCTTTTGTTCTGCTTGATCTCGTGACTATCAAGTAGTTTAAATAAAGCTCTTTTTTTGTCTCCTGCACCCTCAGCAGTGAAAGATGGGAGCTCTGAACAGGCACCAACATTTTCTCATGCACAGCAGAGAAATAATCCCAAACTACTGAATTTTCCCTCCCTGGTGATCTTGTGCATCCCCCCCTCCCCAAGCCAGTGCACCGTGATAAAGCAAGTGGAATATTGTGCATTTCAGGAGAATTTTTGAATTCCTCAGGGTTAATCCATGGCACGTGAAGAGCCTCGGAGCAGAGTTTTACGGAGCTCCACTGCTGACACCGGAGCCAGTAGCGGATATTTCAGGTTTTGCTGCTGTCAGGTGTAAGCTCAGCAGGTGCAGAGCTCTGGGGCAGAGCTGCTCCAGCAGGAGATGGGCTGGGACTGCTGTGGGGAGGGACTGGGGATGTATCTGAGAGGGAATGGAGGCCTGTGTGCTGTTCACAAGGGCTCTGCTCTTGTGGGGTCGAGGTGGTTCTGTGTTCAGGGAAGAGAAACTGGAGGTACAGGTTGCATCAGAAATCTGCTGCTGATCTGTTGTGAATGAGCAACAGCCAGTTATTCCCGGTGTGTGAGCCCCTTCCTCTGCTGGGATCTGTGGATTTGTGCCCCTCTCTTTCACTACTCCTTCCTGGAAGTGTCCAAGGCCAGGTTGGATGGGGTTTGGAGCAATCTGCTCTAGTGGAAGGTGTCCCTGCCCATGGGGTGGAGCTGGATGAGCTTTAAGGTCTCTTCCAACACAAATCTTTCTGGGATTCTGTGTTTCAGCCCCCCTGTGCTCCAAACCAGCAGGCTGGAGATATCCTTCCCTGCAATATCCCACCATACTTTTATTGTCCTCTCCTTCTTGACTTCATTATGTCTTGATCTCTATAACCTGTTTAACATGTGTAAATACTGAAATGAGATTATCTTTAAAGAGCCCTTTATTAAAAATCTACTGACCATCCTAATCAGGAGAAATGTGCCCGTAGCTGCTTTTCCCTCTGCTGCATTTCCACGAGTAGCGAGGGCAGGGTGGTGAATCATCTCACCGGGGCGACAGCTTGGGCTGCAAGCTGGGCAGGTTTCTTCACACACCGAGCTGACGTGATGCTCCCAGTGTGGCACGACCTGCATGGGGAGGTGGGCTTGCTCCCATGGGAGGGTCGCAGGGACACGTGCTCTGGCTGTGTTTGCAATTTAAACATCTCCAAACCTCACTAATCTGTGGTTGGTGGCTCTCGGTGTGGTGAGTGTGGTGCTGGTGCCTGCTCGGGTGACATCACCAGACTTTTTTGGGTGTATGGCAGCAGTGCCAAGGGATCTGTGCTCTGGCAGATCAGGAGAGCCCAGTGGATTTCCTCATCCCTTCCCCTCCCACACCAGCCCCATGTCCGAGCAGGTGGAGCTGACATGGGACCTGTATCCCGGTGTTGTGTTGCTGGGTCCAAACTCCCTGCCCAGGGCTTCACCCCACAGCCCTTCCCTGGGGAGGGGTTTTGGAGCAGAGAGAGGTGGGGTACGGCCAGTGTGGGGAGCTGGCAGGGCACAGCCTGCCCTGGGCACAGGGATGTGCCCAAAAACAGCTTTGGGCTTGCGTGGGCATTTTGGGCCCTGCTGTGAGAACGATACGTGAGGGCTCGGATGAAGCTGCCTCTCAGTGCGTGATTTAATGAGCTGCAGTCACAGGAATTGGGTGTTAGAGCAGGGCCAGGAGGGCAGGGGGGCCCTGCAGAGGCAGCCGAGGCCCCAGGGCCACCTGAAGAGCAGCCGGGGGTGCCGTGCCAGAGGGGACATGGCAGAGGGGACATGGCAGAGGGGCCGTGCCAGAGGTGCCGCCTGTCCTTGTCACCGAGCAGTGGTGGCAGTCCTGCCCNCAGGGGGGCCCTGCAGAGGCTGCCGAGGCGCCAGGGCCACCTGAAGAGCAGCCGGGGGTGCTGTGCCAGATGGGCCATGGCAGAGGGGCCGGGCCAGAGGTGCCGCCTGTCCTTGTCACCGAGCAGTGGTGGCAGTCCTGCCCCGGCAGCAGAGCCCTCTCCTGAGGCCTTGCAGGCAGCTGTGTTGCCTCTGCCTGGGATCCTGGCTTTCCCTAAGGGATCGCTGGAAAGTCCCCACGTCCATGTGCTGTTTATCACAGGGTGAGCAGGGTGGTCTCGCTGCTTTTCCATCGGTGTTTATTGCTGGAGCTGAGGAGCCTTTTCCGTACGGTTCTGGTGGAGCCTGCAAGCGCGTGAGGATGATCAGAGAAGGGTTTTTTCCCCTTGTAAAATATATTCCAGCTCCAGTTTGTAATGTGGCAAGAGGGGGAGCGAGAGAAGGGAACAACAGCATTAGCGGATGTAGAAGTAGCTGGAATGAGAAGCTTTTGTGCCATTAATAACAGTCCTGGCAGGCAGCCAAGGCTGGGAGTGTGGGATTAGCCTGAACAATCAAGACTGCAGGATCAAAACAAGGAGGCAGGAACAGCGAGGTCACACTGCTGCCATCTGCGCTGCCGCAGTGGTGGGAGGGAGCGGAAGAGGGGGATGCGCTGGAGGAGCCGTGCCGATCCAGCGGGGG
>WEZZ01034760.1:140372-155664 GCA_013400585.1 Chloropsis cyanopogon
GCCTTTCCGGGGGCTCCACAGGGCTTTGCATCGCCCTTCCAAAGGAGCGGCTGGAGATCGCAGCTGAAAGGCGATTTTTGAAGCAGATGGAGGCAAAGCTTGTTCTGCTTCACTCTCTGGCCTCCGTCAGCCTTTGCTGAGAAACCTTCCAAGAGTATCAGAGGCAAAGGGATTCGCGTCAGTTGTGCCGCTTCTCCTCTCTTTCTCTCTGACCCAGTAAATCTCGCTGTCCTGTGAATGTAAATACAAAAGCTGAAGCGCGAGAGAAGCAAAGCAGTGTCCCACAAACAGCCTCCCAGCTCTTGCTAAAAATATCTCGGTGCGGTGCAGTAACTCCCAGGCATTCTTTTGTCTGACTGCTTTTGAATTCCCTAATTGAAGTTGGTTGGAGGGCAGTGCACCAGCTTCCTGAATAGCTCAGATGTTGATTGTGAGTTAAAAAACAAGAGCAAAATTGTTTTCCCTTTGTGCCGCCGCGCTTTTATTTACCTTCCCTCCCCTCCCTCATTTTTAATCTCTGTATTTTTTTTTTTTACTTGCAATTTTATTTTGTGAGACAACCGCATTAAATCCTGCTGGGGGGAAGGGGCCGGGAGGCAGCGAGCAGGCAGACACAGTTTTGGGTACGTGATGCCACGTGCGCCTCGGAGCTGGGGCTCCGTCGGAAACGTCCGGGCTGGCGCAGAGATGCCCTGCAAATGGAGCTTAACGTAGTAGGAAGTGTTAATAATATTCCTAATTGCCTACTAATAACTAAATCTGTGGAATTTGGCAGCAACTGGGATATAGTTTTCTCTTGCAATCTGTCCATTCCCTCCAGAAAGAACAGAGTTGCTTCCCTGACACACAGCAGCAAATCTTGAATTCGCTGGAGGTACTGGGGGGAGCTTTCCAGGTTCCACATGGCCTCGAACCCATCTATGGAGCTTTCACGGGTGCTTCCCTGGATGAAAACTGCCATGTTCTGGTCCAGCACTCCAGATTTAACAGAGGAGGGATGAAACCAAGCTGTTTCCCTCCTTTCTGCCTTCTTTAGTGTTATTTTTCATTTGGACCTGGAACCTGAGAAATCCAGGTGATCCCAAAAGGCTGCTGGAAGCACACACAGTGTGTACAGTTGGCTCTTCTGGCCATCCAGGGATAGTTCCTGGGCTCCCATGGAGACAGGGAGGAAAAGTTTGTGACCAGTAATTTGTGATAAGTCATGGCCAGTCCAAGAATCTCCCCAGAATACTGGCATAAATGAAATAAATTGGAATATTGGGTATATATTGGGTAAAAGGGATAAACCACGAATGCGCTGACCTCTGGCAATCACAGACATTGCTTTTATCTTAGTAAAGGAAAGGTTTGAAATTGTGACGGAGGTTGGAGAGAAGCTGAATCAGATGCTGCTTCAGGAGCTGGAATTTATTCAGGCTCTCCGTGGTGGGAGACATTTCGTAGCTGCTCAGCAGCAGCAGAAAAACAAGCACAAATTTTTCTGTCTTCAGGGCTAACTGCAGTGAGGCAGTGGGGGAGGGCTGTGGCAGGACTGGAATACCTCCCTGGAAAACCTCCCCATCCCCTGCACGGCACCAGGCCCCAGAACTCCCCCAGCACGCGGGGATGGGGCTGGCCTTGGGGGCCCGTGGGGGAGCCAGGCTGCTCCGGCGCTTTCCTGGGAAATGGAGCATCTTTTGGATCTGCCACACACTAAACCAAGGTGCCACACAGAGTGAGGCATCTCATGAAGCCCCTCTCTGGGCCTGGTGTGCTGCTCCTGCTCTGCTGTACAGGAGGATGAGTCTGGGGAGAGCAGAGTCCTGCCTGTGCTCACTCTGCTTTTGGCACGGTGATGGGTACCAGGTGCCAGGTTTCACCCCCTTTCCCTGCTGCTCTTCCCACAGGCAAATGGACTCTGCAGCAGAGAAATGCCCTTAGGGATGCCCCATCCCTGGAAGTGTCCCAGGCCAGGTTGGACAGGGCTTGGAGCAGCCTGGTCTAGTGGAAGGAGTCCCTGCCCATGGCAGCGGGTGGAACAAGATGAGCTTTAAGGTCCTTTCCAACGCCAACCATCCTGGGATTCTGTGATTGTCCAAAACCTCCCTTCCTGTCAGTGCCTGCTGCTTGTGGGAAGTCTGGGCATGGCTTGGTGGCGTGGGGCTGGATCCGAGCTGTGGAGCTGCAGCTGGGCTGTGGGGCTGGAGCAGGATCACAGCACCAAGGTTGTGTCCCCTCCACTCAGCTCCCAGGTTAACGTTTAACCTCGTGTCTGGGTTTCAGTCCCTGGAGTTGTTTGGTGTTTCAGGGCACTTTGTGTGGCTCTAAGCAGCTCCTTGGAGAGGCTGGGCTTATCGGCTGCGCAGGAATGCGAAGAATTCATGGGGAGGAAGATGAGTTTTCCCGTTCCCAGTGGAGGGAGACCAAGCCTGGGCAGGTGACACGGTGATGTTTTATACACACGGCAGCTCCCAGCTTTGGGAGCCTCTGTTGACTTTCCACCTGACCAAAACATTTTGCTCTGACTGTGAACCTTAGAGGGGAGAGAGCTCCAGTGGAAAAGTTGACGCAGCCTTATCTGCGGCGCAGCCTCTGCGATAGAGGAATCCGAGCCCTGGCTTATGTCAGGCTGGAGTCTCTCCCCTTCCCTTCCAGCAAACTGCATTCCATTGCCTTGGAGCCGCTCCTTCATCGGGGGCACATCCTTCAAGGAGTGTGGTCAAGAATAGGGGCCTGGGTTCGTTTTAAATACATCTTGAATTCCCTCATGGCTCTCTTTGTTAGCCCAATGTCTCGTGAATGGTCCTCCTTGGAGTGCCACAGCATTCCCAGCATCCCTCCTCCAAAAACTTCAGCCCTTGCCTTCAGCGTGCAGTTATTCTTGCAGGAGTCATTCGGGTCACCCGTTCTCCTCGTGCAGTAAGTGACGCTCCTACCCATGACTGATGCTGAACATAGTCCGGGGTCACCTTACCCGGCGCTCGGTGCCCGAGGCTGCTGTTGCAGTGCACATGAACAGGCTCCCAAACTTCCTGCCAGCACTTTGTTAGCAGGGAAAAAACCCTGGAGCTCGATTTGCCAGCAGTGCCCAGACCCCCTGGCTGGCACGGTGGGGCTGTCCCGGCTCAGCCTGGCGAGGGGGAGCTCCCCTCTCACCATAACCCCATAACTGACCCCAAACAGCGGCTCCGGGGTCAGGCTGACATCTGGCAGCACGGCCAGCAGGGGAGGGAGGGGGAATGCTGGCTGGAGGGGAAGGAGCTGGAGGAGCAGGGGAAGGGAAAGGGGGAAGGACAGAGCTGGGAGCTCCTGAAGCTCCAGGGTGAGACATTAAGCAGGAGAAGGGGCAGGATCTAATGCTCAGTGATTTTTGCGAGCGGCCAAGGGCTGGCTCGGGGCTAAGGGCAGCTTGTTTGCAGCGAGGCATTGCAGATAACAACAGCAACAACAACGGGGGCAGTTAATTGCCATCTCTCCATCACGCCTTGCTCTGCGTTTGTCTCGGGGCAGGATGCGTGTGCAGATGGATTTTGGAAGTAGCCGGGGATCAGATGTGTTTTGTTCTTTGGTTTTGCTCACTGTCGGTGCTCGGTGACGCGGAGCTGCCTCTGCCTTCAAAGGGCATGGTTAATGTTACAATTTCCTTCCTGCTATGAGCTGCTGTTTTCTCTGCTCACACCTTTCTGGAAGCCTTTCAGGCTACAATATTCCCTACTTGGTTTTGTATTACAGGAGTCTTTTTCTGGAAGAGTTGAGAAAAATCTTTTCCTTTTTGCTTTAAGTACATAAAATAATAATATTCTATTCACCTGCTAAAACCAGCCCAAGGTTTCAGGAGGCCAAGCCTGATGTGGTGTGTTCTGGTGAGGGAAAACATTCCCCCAAGTGGAGAAGCTTTTGCTGTTGAAGCAGGGCTTTAGGGTTGATGATGTGTTTTCCTGGTCAAACTCCTCTCCCCTGGCTCTTGGGGTGAGGATTCCCCTGCTCCCAGCTTCCATCTGTTTTTTCATGGAAAGGGTTGTTCATTGGAAGGGACTGCCCAGGGAGGTGGTGCAGTCCCCATCCCTGGAGGTATTCAGGGACTGACTTGAACGTGGCACTCAGTGCTCTGAGCTGGGTGACAAGGTGGGGATTGGTCACAGGTTCAGCTTGATCTTGGAGGTCTTTTCTTTTCCAGCCTAAATGATCCCGTGATTTTGGAGCTGCCTGAAAAATCCCCATCCTGTCTCACGCTCTCTGTAGACAAACAGGGCTGTTGTACCTCTGACAGCTGCCACTTTAATGCTCTGGAGTTACATTTCCTTGCAGGAGGCTCAACCTCATGAGGCAGCTTAGGACAGAAAATCCAGGTTCCATTAAAAACCGTTGGAAATGAGTTCCCAGGTTGTTCTAAGGTAAATCAATAATGCCTGTAATCTCCTTGGCTGGACCGAGTGGCCAAGCCAACAGTTCATTTAACCACATTTTATTTTTTTAAAGCACTTTCAAAATCATTCCTGTTGATTCTGACTTCTCACTCTGAATTGCTGTTATGAAATTCTCGGGCAGTGTTTGTTTCTGAGTGCTGCCAAAACCTTGGTAATTCCCTCAGCCCCGTGCCTGGGAACTGGAGTCACTGCAGGGCTGAGCCTGCACTGGCTCCAAGGGAGCCACAAAATCCCTGCAAGTTTGGGAGTGGTGCTGGTCTGGAGAAAGACAGCTCCTTCTCAGTGTTGCACTAATGGGTCTTGATGATTTTTAATTTATTTCTAATCAGCTTTAATAAGCGACTTGTCCTTTCTCAGAGCAAATACTCCAGACTTGTGAACCTTCCAAGCTAAATGTGAGAAAGAGTTATAAATGGTGCTCTTTTGGTACAGATTTGAGGCTATTCAATGAATTTTAGTAGTACTTTGTCCTGATAGTCATCTTTTTGATTCTCTAGGAGCCTTGCAACCAAGTTTATCATCTGATGGAAACTCAGCCTTGTTTAACAGCATTTCAATTGCCAGGTACTGAAATAATGTCTTGAATGGGGTAAGACTTGGCTTGATATAGGGCTGTGGTCTTGGAAAACCTGTCATTCCTCCCCCCTGGTTATTGCTATCAGATTTTTCTCTGTAGCTGTGGCACAGAGAAGACTGAGTTGCTGGAACATGATCTATTTTGATTACTAAAAATCTTAGCGCTGCTAATTTAGTCAGTTGGTACGTTACGAACGTAGAGTCTGTGTGTTCAAACTGTTCTTGGGTTTTTTTTTTTACTTAATAAGTTCTCCAGATAGTTGCCATGGAAATAATCCTGGATTCAGGGAGGATGTGAAGGCCCCGAAGATGCGGCGCGGTGGCAGCCGCGTGTGGTCTGCACGTTCTGGGCTTGGCTCAATGACACAGCCCAGTGTTGTGACTGCCTCTGGGGTGGGAACCAGCTTGTTCCTCCCATGGCTGTCCCAGTTCCCCCTTTTGGCGTTTTGGGCAGAATCTTCCTGATTTTCATAGCACAGAGAAGTTGAAGAAAAGGCTCGCTGCTGGTTTCAAGGCTAACTGTTTTTCTGTCTTGTCTTTGCCTGAATCACACTAGTGTGAAAAGGTTTGGATGTTGTTTTTGCCACACCTGGGCCTCTCAGGCTGCTGGGGGTCTGTGCCGAATTTGGGGAGATTCCCCTTGCTCCATTCCTGGAGCACTGGGAGCTGTGCTGGACGGGACCTCAGCAGGAGCCTCCCCTAGGCCCCCGTTTGTGCCACAGAAGAACAAATCTGCTTCCTCTGGGCCTGAGTTTTCTTTCTCCACAACTTCCTTGTTGTGCAGGTGCTGTGTTTTTGGTGAAATCTATGTGTGTGGTTTCCAGGCACCGTCATCAGAATGTGTTTTGTGTGGCTTAAACCAAACCTGGGCACTCCTGGCTTGCAATAATGCGGCCAATCCTAATTGCAGGAAAATTCAGATTATTTTCCTGGCTTCACAAGACTTGACAAAATGCCTTATTATTTAAGCTGGGATTTACTTTAGTTTATGGTATGAGACAGTTATTTGGGCTGTGTGGATCCTGTTGATCTGTGGAGCAGGACCAAGCACAGAGCTGCCAAAGTAGCAACTCATCTTCTTGTACCAGATTTCTGTTGGAGTGATATCCAGGAGAAACATCTCTTGCACTGGTGGAGACCCTGAATCCCAGACTGGTTTGGGTTGGAAGAGACCTTAAAGCTCATCTGGTGCAACCCCTGCCATGGGCAGTGACACCTTCCATTATCCCAGGGTGCTCCAAGCCCTGTCCAACCTGGCTTAAGCAGCTGCAGTTGAAATTTTATTGCTTTGATCTTGATACCAGGCCAAATGAGTGACATATTTCCAGAGTCTAAAGAGTTGTTGTGGTAGGTTTAATTTTGGGCGAACAGTGGAGGAGGTGTGTTGTTAAGTTGTGGGGACAAAGCCTTGGAGAGCTGTTTTCCTGCCCAGTACAGTGGGACACTGCCCCTTCCTCGGTGGTGAAATACAGGTGGATCACTGAATGGTTTGGGTTAGAAGGGACCTTAAAACTCACCTCATTGCAGACCTTGTCTGTGCACTTTAAATTGTAGCTGTAACAACAACATGAGAGATTTTCCTTTCTCAACATATATCTATACATTAATTTTTTTTTCTAGAGAGATGAAGTGCCCTTTCTCCTTCCCCCCTCTTATTTGCATCCATTACTGAGTAGCTCTTGCTGGAATGTGTAGGAAGCCATGCAGTGCAGCCTGCCCTTCGTGTGGCACGGAAATGGAGACAGAGATGCCATGGCCCTGCCACCGTCCCACCTCTCACCCCCAAACACCCCTGCCCTGGATCTCTCTGTATCTCAGTCCAGTGACCGGGGGAGCCTCAAAGGCAGGTTTAAAACAGCCAAGTCAGCACCTTAACAAAGATGACTGAGGCCCCACCAGCTCGCTGTGGACCCCACCTCCCCATTCCTATTCCTATTCCAGGCAGCAGCTCTGCATCCTTTTACGCTGCGCTGGGTGTATTAAATTAGGGAGCAGAGTGACAGCTGGGCAGGAGCTGGGAACAATGCAGATAAAGTTGGCTTTCAGTGCTGTGACCCTCTCCAGGCTGCACGCCAGGAGACTATAAATAATTGATAGGAGCAGCCACCCTGGCCAGCACGCTAATGTACCGCGCGGCTCCGGCGGCGAGCGGAACTGCGCTCCCCATTACATCACCCGGGCTCTCCGACCGGCAATGTCATTTCTCTGCTTTTAAATAATAAATTGCGCTGGGAGTTGAAACACTCCTTCGCCCCATTCAAGCCTACCAGGGTGTGCAACTACACAAATGAATTTTACAGATGGTAAAATAAATTTTGTATCAAGCTGAAGAGAATTCCTCGCGGGAGGAGTTCAGCCCCGAGGACTCGCCCCTGATCGGCGATGGGTTATGGGGATCAAAGGCGGCTCTTGGTGGTGTTGGATCATCGCTTTGAAGCTTGACTGCGGGTCATTGGCCTAAGTTCATGGGTAGTTTCGGGGGTAAAGTTCTCCGGTGTTGCAAGTCAGAAAATTCCCCCTGGCCAGGGCCGTGTCCGTGAGCGAAGGCGTGCGAGTGGCGCGCGCCAGCTCGGCTTCCGCTTCCAACGGCTGGAGCTTCCCAGCAGTGAAAGCAGCCTGATGTAACCCAAACCCTGAGATCTTTCCCTTGAGTCTGTCTGTAACCTCCTGCTTACCCACAGATACGTGGAGAAAAGCTAAAATGTGCTTTGGCTAATCATAGAACCATGGAATGGTTTGGGTTGGAAGGGACCTTAAAGCTCATCCAGTCCCACCCCCTGCCATGAACAGGGACATCTTCCACTAGACTAGGTTGCTCTGAGCCCCATCCAACCTGGCCTTTCCAGACTCTGGGAACAGTGATTGACCACAGGGGGACACATTTTTGATGGACCTTTGCGGCTTTTTAAGCTCATTTTTGTGTGGCTCCAAGGATTTTGATAATATAATTAAAAGAAATAAACCCTATGAGTACTAGACCAGAATCTACTAGCAGTAGGAATTGGGCAGATTGTGGTGTCCTGTTCCTGATAAATCAGTGGAGAATAAATAGAGAATCAAACCAGAGAGGAGTCAGCTGTTAGTATGGAAAAAATGAGTGAAATTCTGGGAAAACCGAGAGCAAGGACCTGCAGTGTGTGACCAGAGCAGCAGGACACAAAGGTGAAAGATGCTTTGCTCAGCACTGAATATGAAATAGAGTCACAGAATCCTTTAGGTTGGGAAAGACCTTTAGATCACTGAGAGCACCTATTCCCCCAGCACTGCCAAGGCCACCACTACCCCATGCCCCTAAAGTGCCACATCCACACAGTTCTTAAATCCCTCCAGAGGTGGTGACTCCACCACTGCCCTGGTAAGATATTAGGGACTTCCAGGAATTATCTGTCCTGTGAGTGCATCTTGCAAGTCTCAAAATCTGTGTTGGGTGACTGAAAAGGGTGGTTTCTCACCTTCCAGAGAAAGGGACTTAGGGAATGATGATTGCCAAACCAGGAAGTGAGCGATGGCGCAGAGCTGCCTAAGGAAGCGTAAGCTGCTTACGGTGGATTAGATGAGTGCCTGCTTAGCTCTGCAATTAGAGAGGGAGATGGTGTGATAAATCATGAGTAACCAGCTTACCTGTCCCGTGATGTTGTTTATCTCTGGGCACATGTGCTCCAGTTTCCATAGGTGCTGGGGCATCTGCTTCTAAAGGAGCAGGTCTGGAAAAGAGGATGTGCTTTTGGTACAGTTTTCTGGGGTTTCTTTGCTACCCTCGAACATCAGGTTTGCCCTGCAGTGAAGCTCTCTCTTTCCAGAGGAGCCCAGATGTGTGCCACTGAACTGGGGTCACACTGCAGGGCTGGTTTGTGTTTTCCAAGAGGTCCTGAGCTCCTGGTCCGAGGCCACGGCCCATGAGGGTGGTGCCACCCGCTCCTCTTGAGCCCATCCCCTGCTGCCATCCACGAGGCGCCCTGTGGTGGGACCTCACAGGAGGCAGGGTGGGCCATAGGAGGGGAAGGTGTTTTCCAGGGGTGCTGAGCTGCAGCAGCATCTCAGCCTTGCACAGGCTCCTGAGGGGATCCCGTGGTCTTCAGCTGCTGTTGCTCGTTCCAGCTGCGCAGTGAGAACGGCCTGCACAGCTCTGGGGTGTTGCTGACGTCGGTCTGTAAATACTCTGGACACAGGAAAGCTTTTATTTGGCATAATGTGTGAAATATTGAAACTGTTCCTTGCTGATGGTTGAGCTCTGGGTTATCCACCTGCCTGTGCCTCCAGCCAGTCCCTGCCAGCCTTCGGTGCTGGGAGGACACAAATCCCAGCACCAGCAGTGCAGAGCTTGCTTTTTCCCCTCCCAGGAACTCTGCCATATCCTCTCTGCATCAGCAGTGTCTCCTCCATCTCTCCCAGGTGTGCAGCTTAGCAAACTCATTCAAAGCACTGCAAGATTTTGGCCAGCTTTGCAGAACTGGTTGATGAGAGAAGTGATTCTTTTCCAGGAAACCAGCGCAGCCTGTGCGTGGTGCTGTGAACAGTGTGACTGTTGTACTGGTGTAATTGGTCCTTTCCCAGGTCATGGTGGCAGGTGACTTGTGCTGGCTGTCCCTGGGGAATGGTGTTCAAACTGAAATACCCATCTGGAATTTTAGGATCTGTGTGAAAATTTGACTCTGAAGGCTTGGAGGTGCACAAACCATGATACAAGCTATGGAGAGGGGCTTCCAGATTTAGGGAGTAGGTGATAAAGATGATCATGGAATCCCAGACTGGTTTGGGTGGGAAGGGACCTTGAAGCTTATCCATTTCCCCCCCCTGCTATAGGCAGGGACACCTTCCACTATCCCAGGTTGCTCCAAGCCCTGTCCAGCCTGGCCTTGGGCACTGCCAGGGATCCAGGGGCAGCCACAGCTGCTCTGGGCACCTGTGCCAGGGCCTGCCCACCCTCCCAGGGAGGAGTTTCTTCCCAATATCCCATCTAACCCTGCCCTCTCATCCCAGGGAGCTGAGGATACTCGGGTAGCCTCGGCCCCTGCTCCTGCCAGCAGGACAGCCGAGAGCAGGAGATGCTGCTGCACCACTGGTTCCCCTGCTGACCAGTCCTGCTGGCCCCATCCCCTTCTTCCCCTGTGCCTGCCAGGAACTCCATCCTTCCCCGCAGCTCACCTTCCTGAGCTTGGGAAAGGGCCTGTGCTATTCTTAGCAGCTCAGCAGAAGATGCAGGCAAGAGCCTTTGATGGAGGGAGCAGGAGTAACCATGGCAGTCTCCTGGAATGGGGAACTGTGGATTACAGACATTAAAAGGCATAAAGCAAATAGCAGGATTATCCTGGCTGGTGGTTTTCTAGTCAGCAGAAGGCACTACTTGATTTCCATGTTTAGGTGAGGCGCTGTAAATTACCTGCAGTTAAAAAATAATGCTAATTAAATTCAGATGCAATAACGATTAACACTGCTGATCTCAATGCACTGGATTTCCTTGCGCCTCTAATTGACAGAGAAAAAGCCTCGGCCCTACCTGGGAAAAGGAGGGGGGGATTCTTGCTTCTGGCTCTGCAGGATCCTCCTCTTTGTGCACTTGTCAAGTTTGCATTTCCCCTTTCCCTGCCTTTTTATTTTTATTTTTAATGCAAGGCACTTTACAGAATCACAAAATCATTGTGGCTGCAAAAGACTCCCAGGATTGAGTGTGACTGCTCCCCACCTTGTCACCAGACCAGAGCACTGAGTGCCATGTCCAGTCATTCCTCCAGGGATGGGGACTCCACTGCCTCCCTGGGCAGCCCCTGTGCTGGGTTTTGCCTGACCACCCTNTTTACAGAATCACAAAATCATTGTGGCTGCAAAAGACTCCCAGGATTGAGTGTGACTGCTCCCCACCTTGTCACCAGACCAGAGCACTGAGTGCCATGTCCAGTCATTCCTCCAGGGATGGGGACTCCACTGCCTCCCTGGGCAGCCCCTGTGCTGGGTTTTGCCTGACCACCCTTTCCATGGGGAAATTCCTGCTGATATCCAACCTGAGCCTCCTCTGGCCCAGCTTGAGGCCATTTCTCTTTGTCCTGTCCCTGTTCCTGGGAGCAGAGCCCGACCCCCTCGGCTGTCCCCTCCTGTCAGGAGTTGTGCAGAGCCACAAGGTCCCCCCTGAGCCTCCTTCTCTCTGGGCTGAGCTGTCCTGGTTCCCTCAGCCTCTCCTGGTTCTCCAGCTCCGTTCCCTTCTCTGGACCCTCTCCAGCCAAATCAGAGGAGCTGGATTTGCCGGTCCCTTTGCCAGTGACCCGAGCCAGGATCCAGGAGCTGCCCCAAAGCTCTGCCCGTGTGTGGTGGGTGCTCACAGCGAGCCCCAGCACCTCCCTGCCCTGGGCAGAGGGCACCGTGTGCTCCTCCTCGCCTTGGTTTTCCAGAGGAGAGGGGAAGGATCTGGATGCTTTGGGCCTCTCCCGCAGCGTTCCCGGCCTTGGCTTAGCATGCCAGCGGTGTTCTCTGCGCGGCAAATTCCGCTTTCAACTCCAGCGAGCGCCGAGGCTCTGCCTAAATGGGCCTGCTAAAGATATTTTTTGACATTTGAAAATCCTATTAAGGCCGTTTCTCCTTCTCCCCTCGCTCCCTCCCCGCTGCCAGCTCACCACGGAGGCTCCGCAAAGGTTTCTTTAGGCGGCCGGGTCACGTCCTGCACAACGGGCCTCGGGAATATGGGTCACAACGAGACGAGGGGAACAAAAACGATATTGTCCTCGTGTCCTACGCTGATGGCTGATTGAGGGACTCCCTGAACGGACAGTTTAGGGTCTTAATGAGGTCCCAAACATGAGGTAATGCAGAATGTGCCCCTTTCAGGCCGCCTGCTCGACGCACGGCCGGCCAGGAGCGGGTTCCTCGCTCCTGCTCCTGCTCCAGCTCCTCTTTTCCAAGGACACAGGCCCGGCAGCACGTCCTTGGAGCACAGTTTGCCATGGTTCCCGTTCCTGCGTGACTCACTGGTGAAGCCCATGAGCACATTGTTGATTTTCTTATTTACAAATAATTCTCTAAGTTGAAGCTGTTACTCATTGACTTCAAAAAACGCAGGGCTGGAGGCTGGAGCTGGTCCCTTCAGCCTCATATTGCAGCTTCTTCTCCAGCCTCTGTAAAATTAAGTTTAAAGAAGGATTTCTATCAAATCCTCATTTTCTGGGAAATTCCTGAAACTGAGAGCAGCCTGCAGTGGGACAATCACCAGTTGTGCTGGTAGGTGTGTAATTACCCAGGTTTTGGGGAGCGGGGATGCAAACAAGTTTGCATACATTGAATTACAGGCGGTGTTTTAATAGTATGTTTTTTAGGTCTTGGCTTGGATCCAGAATTTTTTCGTGCTATTATCCTCTATTTACAGCTTTCAGAAATCAGCTGATGTCACTGCACATATGTTTAGAGCCGTTGCTAAGGTGATTAGCTCCAGAATTCAACGCCTACGCAGCGCTGATGAAAGGCTGAGAAACTGCTCGGCAGCGTCTGTTCAGAGCTTTGTCGGCTTCAACTATTAAGAACCATAAAACAATATTACCCAATTTTAGGGTAAATACGTTGGCCTTGACTGATAATCGTGCATCAGGTTCTACAGGAACAGAGGCTTTATCTGGCACGTTTACCTAAGCCTGGGAAGGTTTTTCACTGGGAAGGTGTTTTAAAATCACCCAGTTCCTCATTTCCATGAGCCTGTGCAGGGCTGTGAGTTCAGGCTTTCCTCTGCCAGGAGGTGACAATCCAGGCCCAGGCCACATGTTTATTGTCTGTCCCATGGGCAGGGACACCATACACTGTCCCAGGTTGCTCTAAGCCCTGTCCAGCTGTGATCACCCACACAGGGAACAATTCCTTCCCAATATCCCATCTAACCCTGCCCTCTGGCAGTGGAAGCCATTCCCTGTGTCCTGTCCTGTCCCTGTGTCCAAAGTCCCTCTCCAGCTCTCTTGGAGCCCCTTTAGGTGCTGGAAAGGGCTCTAAGGTCTTTCCAGATTCTTCTTCTTTCCAGGCTGAATACCCTCAGCTCTCTCAGACCCAGCAGAACCCAATCTCTAGTGGGAGTCTGTCCTCTGGAATAGAAATTAAAGTCATTTACTTTCCTCTCCCCTTGCAGACAATGATATCAAGTTGGGTTTCTCACCAGCACTGAGATCCTCTTACCTGCCCAGCTGCTGCTCCCAGAGCAGCAGGAGAATACCTTTATTCATGGTGGAGAAGCCATGGAATACAATCAAGTTGCCCACAGCCTACACCAAAAATGGGTTACCAGGTTACATTTCAGAGATGAAAACTGTTTTGGTTTAAGTCAGTATATTAAATGCACATGGAATATCTTCTTTGCAGTTCAAGGCATGTTAATGTCCTTAAAAAAAAAACAAAAAACAAAAAATTAAAAATCTACCATTTAAACTACAGAAAGATGTAGATATAGATGTATTTTTGCCCCAGTCATCTAGTGCACAGTATGTATTGTAGATGTTCACAAGCATTTTTTCCCTGGGAGTTTGCTGTTCTCCCACTGATTATTTTTTCCTTTCCTTTTTTAAAGGAATCTGGCTAAGGCTTGACCTAGTTTGGCTGTCATCACACCGTGAGCAGTGCAAGCCTTCACCTAACATAGCTCCCTATATTTTTGTTCTGTAGGCTGTGCAAAAATAGCCACGCACAGCCAACAGCTGGGGGTGAGCAGCAGCACAGGGCTTGCAAGGAGCAGGGCTGGGAAGGTGCTTTGGCATCAGGGATCGGGCAGAATCTGAACCTGATCAGGGGGATGGGAGCCTCTGAGGGGGATTGGGAAAGAGGAGGAGGGAGAGGGACTTTGGGCAGGGCCTGGAGGGACAGGACACTGCCAGAGGGACAGTGCTGGGTTCTCTCCTGCCATCCCCTCCAGCCTGCTCCTGGGTTGTTGGGACATTTAACAGCTCCCACAGCGCCTGTCCCATGGGTGAGGTGACATGGGGACCTGCATGTGGCAGGGGGTGCAGCCACGTACGCCCTCCTGGAGATTGGAGCTTTCGCTCTGGGAATCCAAATTTAGCTCCCTGTGATCCAGTGCTCGCAAAGAAATGGAGTAATCCATACTTGGGACAAGTCCAGGGCTTAAAATTCCTGACAGCCTCTTTCCCGGCTCGGCAGCGTGTCCTGCACTGAAGGCGTTGGGAGTCAAGGTCTTTGCTGCTGATGGTTTAATTTGGACAATGAGCATCACTTAAAAGTGGCATTTTACTGCATTCGTTTCACTCTTCCTTTCCAAAGAATCCCTGTGATCCATTCAGGCTCCTCCCTTTGGATGCTAATGGACTTCTGCTGGGATTTTGTTGTTCCTGCAAAGCACCAGGGTCCCGTGTGCAGGGGCTGGGGCTGGAGAGCTGCTCTGCCCTGAGACAATGCCCCCATTCAGGGCCCACTCGAGGGGAGGGGAGGGGCGGTTCTGATGGCAATTAGTGTGCAAAGCCGGTCCTAATCGATGCCTTGGCTGGGTGTTCAAAGTGCTGAGCTGGTCCTTCCGTGCTGCAGGTTCCTGCGCTAAACTAAACCTGTTCCTCAGGCACGTTTTTAGAAAGCAAGGAAAAAAAAAAAACCCCGGTTCACATCTCAGCAAGAGCAGAGCATCTGCAAGAATCGTGGTGGGAGAGAGCAGCCACAGTTGGTTTGGACCAGCATTTTTGGAAGTAAAACCTGTTACAAATAGTGCTTGGTCCTCACATCCTTCATCTGTGGGGTGGAGGGACTGGCTGCAGTGGGACAGCAAAAGGTGCTCCCACGGGATGAGGGGGTTCTGAGGGTGGGGAGGGGCTGCCACAAGTCGTCCAGAGCAGCTGTGGCTGCCCCTGGATCCCTGGAAGTGTCCAAGGCTGGGTTGGATGGGGCTTGGAGCACCCTGGGATAGTGGAAGGTGTCCCTGCCCGTGGCAGGAGGTGGAATGAGATGAATGTCCCTTCAAGCCAGAGCATTCCAGGATTCTGTGGTTTAATTTGCTGTTGTACATCCCTAGCAGAGGACTAAACAAGCCACGTTTTGCTGTAACTGCAACGCCAGAATTCCCAGTATGTCCCAGTATCGTGTGCACAGGCTGAGTGTGGCAGGGAAGGGCTGCCCGTCCTGCCCAGCTCCAGTGTGTCCTGGCACAGTGTGGCACCTGTAGCATCCTGCATGTCACAGGAGCCCCCTGGATGGGAGCCACACGGTTTGTCCATGTCCCAGTCTGTCCCTACCCTGCTGGTCATGCCCCCAGGAAACAATCACACTTTGTGTTTCACAAGCTGCTTTTAATCTCTTGGCTCAATCCCAGTCACGAGGCTCTGAGGTGAAAGGGCTTAGAGAGA
>WEZZ01034761.1:2074-36865 GCA_013400585.1 Chloropsis cyanopogon
TCCAAGACAGAACATTGGCTAAGCTGCAAACAAAGCACAGCAAAATGGGAAACACCAGGAAAAGTTAAGCTCAAGTCACCAGGTTGGTTGAGGGCTCTGTCTTTTTCACTTACCCAAACAATGATTATCCAACACGCAGAATATGGAATCACTCTATCCTGGCACTGTACTCTGAATTTCTCCCTCTGGGAAATGTGCCGGTACCAAAGCTCTCACTCAGAAACAACAGGGTCTCCTGAGGGACAGTAGGGGCTCAATTGGCTGGATGGCTGCAGCTGAATATTGTTCTTTTCCATAGTGTTCCTGTCCAGGGAACAGTTCCTTCCTGGTGTGTACCATGGGTAGTTTAATGTCCTCTCCACACACTGTGCTCTCAAGTTGGGAGTACTTGGGTCTCTCAAATATCCTGGTTTTACAAGGGGAAGACAAGAAGCTCTGACACTTGGAATAGCTGGAGGTGTGCCACATCCCCCAGCTCGTCCTTTGCCTGCTGGAAGCTCTGTCCAGGTCCCACAGTCTTTCCCTAACTTCTTTCCAAACACTAAAAGCAGTACTTACATCAGTCATGAAATCTTATGACTTTGCCCATAGTAAACCACTACAAAAGGCAGTCAGTAGCCTTAATGCCTTCTCTCTTCTAAAAAGCTTTCCATGTAGATAAGACACTCTGCTCTTCACTTGCTAAGTTATTTCCCATTATGTCCCCAGCGGCTCACCTTCATTCCAGGTGTCAGAATCAGTCTGGTCCGGACCAGGCAGCATCCCCCGGCTGCTCTCAACACCATGCTGGGCTCCAACTCCGGCTGTACCTCGCCCCGCAGCCTAATCCCAAATCATGTTGGGGTCACCTTATGTTCCAGCACATGGCACAGTTGAGATGGCCACAATGCACAGAGCATCACCAAACAATTTCAGAAAGCTTCAACCCGAACAGAGAAACACCACACCACTTCAGAAGGCTGCGAGCATCTGTCCTCCTTGCTTTTTAGCCCAACCTTTCATACCCCTCCTGGTTCATGCATTGCACCTGTGTGCCCTCTGCTCCCTTTGGTGGTTGGTCAGTACAGCTCAGCACTCCGTGTCCCATTGCTCTCAGTGCTGCTCACCTGCTGCTCACAGCTGTAGCACGTTGGGGATGAGGCTGGGCCAGCCCCACTCCCAATCACCACAAACTGTGTGCCTACAGGCCTGGGCTCCCTCTGGGAATGCAGTGCAGCAGAAAGCTGCTCCTCTGGGAATGCAGTGGGAAAAGGCTGCTGGGGGGTTCAGGTGTCAGATTCTATCCAGGTAGGAATGCTTGGCTCCTCCCCTGGGCGGGGCATCTCCCATGGGATGATGGCATTGTGTCAGCCATGCAGGGACACTCAGTGGCCATGGACAGGAGATAATTAATAAATAATGGCCCATGAACAGAAGATATCTCCTGGAGGGAGGATGGGTTGTGGAAGAGATAAAGAAAACTGCCCAATTAACAGAAGATGTCCATAACTTAACATCCAAAATCTGTGGGCACTCAACAGCTCAGGGAATAGGACCTGGTGATGCCTGGAGAAGGCTGAGCTGGAGCAGAGGCTGGGCAGAGCTCCAGAATAAAGCAGGGATTTATGAAACCCCCTGATTTATAACATTTATGAAAGGATCTCCTCCATGGATCCACCTCGGGCAGCACCAGAGCCCAGCCAGGGCTGCACCCAAGATGAACCAAAATGGGCACAAAATGCACCAAAATGGGCACGGGCTCTGGCACTGGGATCAGTTCTGCCCCATTTGCAGATTGCAGTTCATTGTTCATTCCAGCTTTAGCTCATGCACTCCCACCCTGCTTGTTTTTCTCTCCTCAGCCCACGGTGTTTGTGCTCCTGGGCTGAGATTTGGATCATTTGTCCTTGGTCCCAGCTGGAGAAGGAATTGTTTTGTGTCCCTGCTCTGTGCAGAGAGCTCAGCATGGCCTGAGATGGAGCTCAGAACTGCACACTGAAGCAGCACAGAGTCTGAAAATATAAAAGCTCAAACCTGAGGCATTAACAGGGCACAGATGGGTGAGATGTTCCTCCAAATATTCCATCTTATTTTGAATTTCAAACACTGCTTGGCTGTGGTGTGAAACGTTCCCCAGATTCTCCTGCCTGTGGAACAGCAAACACTGGATGACCATTAGAAAAAAACCCAAAACCCAGAGCTGAAGCTGTAAATCTGCAGTTATTGTCCTCATAAAACCTCCCCACTATTGACAGAGGTAGCACTTCCTACTCGGGAGTGTTAATGGCAAACGCTGCCCTTAAATACATTGATTTACTATTCAATTAGAAAAACAATCAGCTCCCAAATCTGCGCCACATGCAAAGCAGATTTATGGGCAGCCCTCTGCACTTGTAAAAGCCCCACAGAAATCCACTCAGGAAGCTCCGGGCAATAAAAGGACCCAGCTGGGTGTGGGGAGGAGGAGGAGAAAACTCCAAATGCACCGGGGTAGGAAGAGAAGTGTAAAATAGGAAACTTAAATCCCGTTAAACTCAGCTGTGTAGGTCCTGCTTTCATGGGTGGGGCAGCGGTGGGAATTTATGTGACACCTTCCCTTCAGCTTCTTCCCGGGGCTGTGTTCCCGGGATTCCTGCTGGGAGCACCCCCAAGCTCCTTAAATCAGCTCCCTGCAGCCAAGTTTGCTCATTTCCCCATGATCTTCTTGGGTTTCTTGCTGAACTTGCCCAAAATTTTCCAGCTGGGGGGTTGGTGGCAGGAGTGTCTGTGTCACATCAGAGGTGGCTGCTGGAATGTGGACAAGGCCCCACGGGGGGACAGCTGCCAGCACCCTGCAGGAATCTGGGACATCTTAGGTCCCAGAGGGGTCAAGAGTGGCTTCTTGGGACATCACAGAGTTGGAAAAAACTGCCAAGGTCATCGAGTCCAGCTCTGCCCAGGCCACCACTGAGCCACGTCCCCAAGTGCCACATCCACATGGATTTCAAATCCCTCCAGGGATGGGGATTCCCCAGGGGACTCAGCCAGGAGCAAGAGCAGCAGCTGAGGGGCAGAGGCATGGAAAATAACCCTAATATTAATTGTGAAAAATGCAGATTTATGATTGGCTTTTTGCAAATATTAAAATGAATACTATGTGTGTTATGCTGGAAAGTTATGCTGTATTAATCTCTTTTAAGTGGTGTTGTATTATTCTCTTTTAAGTAGTGTGGTAAATATAGGTTTTACTATGTGATGTAAGATTTTTTTTGTAACTAATTTAAAGAATGTTAAAGACAATCAAGAAATCCTTCACACCATAGAGAGAACAGCGACAGACCCCAAGATCCCAGAGAAGAATTATTGCTGCCTTATGGGGAAAGCTCAGACTGGAGGAACCAAAAACTGATTTAGGAGATGGGGGAAAGCTGAAATTGAGCAGAAACAGCCTGGATTGAAAGGAATATTTGAATTATGTATGGATATATGAATATGCAATTATTGATTTTGAGGGGCAATCCTTTGTTAGCAAGGTGTGCCTGGCGATGGAATTATTTGCTTTTTATTGTCTCTTATTGTCCTAATTTCTTTATTACTACTTTCATTGCTATTGAACTTCTATAATTTTAAAACAAGTGAATGGCGTTTTTCACGTGAATTAACATCAGCACAGGCCTTTGGAAGCGCTCAGCACCAGGATTCTGCTCTGTGCTTCCTTTTCCCAGCCCTGCTTCCTCCCCTCCAGCAGCGGCTGAGGGATGAGCTGAGGCAGGATCTGTCCGTGCCAAGCACATTTCATGCTGCAGCTCAACAAAGGAAATTACAAATCCCGAAATCCAAGGCCTGAACAGTCCAATTTTCTCCCCTGATTGCTGCTGTGCCTCAGCCTAACAGAGTAAATAATGAACACCGATGCAATGAACTTCCCAGTGAATCGCTCCTGATGAATTTTGCACAGGTCATCCAAAAGCAAATTTAATGATGACATGCTGGCAGCAGCCACCTCGGTGTTTTTTTTGTTCCTGGCCCGGTGGTTAGATCCAATCAGCAAAGGAAGGAATGGAAAATAAAGTAAAACACCTCATTTCTGAGCACGCTCCCTGCTCCATGCAAAAGTGGGAACTTGAGCTGCGGGGCACGGGCAGCTCCAGCTCGGATTAGGATGGAATCCAAATTTCCCAGCCAGGAATGAGAGAACAGGGCCAGTCCACCAGGGATTGTGTCCCAGAGAGCAACGTTTGACTTCCCTGGATCTCAGCTTCCTTTGGGATTTATCACGTTTGGAGCACAGAGTCCTCGGGGCACCACATTCCCTGCCCTGCACTCAGCCTTGGGCATCCAGGCTCGGGTTGCTCCTGGGATGGAACTGATGTGGCTCAGTGGGTGTTTAAGGTGTGGTGGGATGAATCCTTGGGTAAAGAATTCCTGGAGTTACAGCACAGGCAGCTTTGTGGCCAAGGTCTGCGGTGGGGAGCGGGGCTCGTGCATCACAGTGGGAATCAATCCCAAAGCCTCAGGATCGGTGTGCAAGTGGTGTTTGTGGGATTTTCTGTGTCTCAGCTCTGTAGAACGACTCCTTTCCCCTTCCAGGAGAGCTCCCTGCTCTCTGTGAGCAGCAGCAGTGACATTACTGCAGTGCTGATTTCCTCTTGGCACCTCTTCCACTCCCTGTCTGAGCGCCCTCCCCTCCGCTGCCACCCAGCCCAGCCAGAATGAGATTTGCAATTATGATTGATGCTAATAAAATAAAACTGCTGCAGTCAAAGACAAAGAGGGAGCCTCAGTTCTTGGGCTCCCCAGCAAACCTCTCCAGCCAGAGGAGCTGTCTGGGAATGGCAGGTGATGAGTTTGGGGGGATCCACACCTTGATATCCCTGGGGGATCCGTCCGTCCGTCCATCCATCCATCCATCCATCCATCATCCATCCATCCATCCATCCCTCCATCCATCCCTCCATCCATCCATCCATCCATCCATCCATCCATCCATCCATCCATCCATCCATCTCTGTCCTGTCCATGCCTGTGTGTGTACATCCAATATATGAATTTATATCTGCCAGGCAGGTTTGTATCACCCTTAATCGAGAGGATAAAAAAAGGGAAGAAACCCTCAGGATAGGATGTGTCCTCTGACACTCCAACCATGAAAGGAACCAGAGCAATTTGCTTTTCCTTCCACCTTTCCTATTGTGTCTGGCACAGGCTTCAAGATCGTGGCATAATTAAAACCCAGTAAAGATTATGAGGCTGTAAAAAGGAAATTGTGAAACCCTCATGAACGTTTACAGCCCCCATGGAAACATTTCGGATTTGTGGTCTAGGGAAGTATTTCCTTGTCTCTTTAAGCACCAAAGGAGCACTTCCCTGGAATGACTCCTGGCAGAGCTGCTGGAATTTCATGGGGCTTTGCAAAACAAATCCTCCAGGCTCTGTCTGTGAGCTGTTGTGTCCTGCAGGGTCGTGTCAGGACAGCAAAATTATTTGTGGGGAAGGACTGGTGCAAGGGAGCAGAATTATGGAATGGTTTGGGTGGGAAGGGACCTGAGAGCCCATCCAGTGCCACCCCTGCCATGGCAGGGACACCTCCCACTGTCCCAGGCTGCTCCAGCCCCAGTGTCCAGCCTGGCCTGGGACATTCCAGGGATGCAGGGGCAGCCCCAGCTGCTCTGGCAATTCCAGCCCAGGCAGGAATTCCCAATTCCCAAGATCCCATCCATGGCTGCCCTCTGGCACTGGGAGCCATTCCCTGGGTCCTGTCCCTTGTCCCCAGTCCCTCTGCAGCTCTCCTGGAGCCCCTTCAGGCCCTGGAATGTTCTGGAAGCTCTCCCTGGAGCCTTCTCCTCTCCAGGTGAGCACCCCCAGCTCTCCCAGCCTGGATCCCTGGGAGCTGAGGGGCTCCAGCCCTGGAGCAGCTCCGTGGATTCCTCTGGGCTCTCTCCAGCAGCTCCAGGTGCTGCTGCTGTTGGATCCAGCCCTGGATGCAGAACTGGAGATGTTCTGTGCTCTTGTAAGAGACCCCAGAGTGAGGAGTGGCTCCCTCCTGCAGGGCAGATTTGGGGTAGGTCGTGCTCTGCACAGCTCAGGTCGAAGATAAAGGAGGTTCCCAGGATTTTTGCACAGTTTCCAACACTCTCTTGTGTTTTTTTTTGCCCTTTGGGAAACCATCTCCCACTGCAAATGTGTCATAAATGCCCTGTGTGACTGATTTCCATAGTCTGGGATGGCAAAACAGGAACCAGACAACAGGAAAGGACAAATCCATGCTGAGGGGGCAGAAAGGTTTCCCAAGGGCTGGTGCTTTCAGCAGCCTTGAGCTCAGAACTGATAAATCCAGGACAGCCAGAGCCTGGCAAAGCTGGACAGCACCATGAGGCCACCTGAGCACCAGTGAGGGATTCAGCCCAAACCCAAAAGCGTGGTGGCTCCTCTGTGGAGAGCCCAGCACTTCCAACACCTGCTGACCAAATGTGCCCTCAGGGGACATCCCAAACGCCTCAGGAGCCTCTGGTGTGTCAGAGCCACCCCCTCTTCCAGAGGAAACCCCCGAGTGTGGCTGCAGAGGGGCGCTGAGGGGGGTGTGTGGTGAGGGAATTGTCTCAGGAGTTATTTACTCCCGACCACGACAGCTTGTCTCCACCCACAACCCAGCTCTGTCAACAAAAACTGTTCCCAAAATCTCTCCCCCACACCCACGGTTATCTCCTGTTGGTGAGAGAGGGCTGGAAACAAACACCAACACTCAGAACTTTTGCAAAAGGGATCTTTTCCCTCAAATCCAATCTAAACCTGTCCTGGTAAAACTTGAGGTCGTTTCCTGTGGCTTAGGGGAGAAGAAACCAAATCCCACCTGGCTACAACCTCTTGTAAGGGAATTGTAGAGAGTGAGGAGATCCCCCCTGAGCCTCCTTTTCTCCAGGCTGAACAACTCTCTGTGATAACCAACCTGATTTCTGTGCTTCAAAATCCCAACATCCACGGTGTGTTACGCTCACGGCGGGAAGAACACGTGGCTCATCCCAAAACCACCTTCCCAGGAAAAAACATTCAGTGAGGATCCTCTGAGGAGGGTTCTAAGATGCTGCTGCAAGGAAGAATCCTGGAATTAAGGTTGGAAAAGACCTCCAAGATCATGGAGTTCAACGTTCTCGTGATGTGGAGAGGAAGCCGGAGCAGGGAGTGTCCCTGGGGGGCTGCCATGAGGTGCTTGGGGTCTGGATTCCCACATTCCCCACCTGCTCCTGCCTTTCTCCTTGGTGTGATTGATCCCTGGAATGTTTGCTTCCCTCGTGAAGGTCTGGAGAGGAGTGAGAGTCTGAGTTCTTGCGGAGGCACCAGTTAATTGCAAGCTCTAATTACCTCAGTTGCAAACTCTTCTCTTTCCTCTCCACCTGCTGTAGGTGAGTCCCTGAGTGTCCCTGCTGCTCTGTTCACACCCCCTGGGGCTGTGATGGACAACGTGAGGAGCGGCTCGAGGAAAAACAATTTAAATTATTTGTTTTAGACTCAAAAATACTCCCAGAGATGAGATTTTTCCTGATTTTATCCAATCTGTCCTGGCCCCCACCAGCACAGCTGCTGGCTGGGTGGGAAATGTGGACTGCAAAGGCTGAGATCAGCAAAGCAGAGCCTGAGGTTATTAAGAAATTAATAATTAACCAGTTGCACACCAGGCCACAGCAGCCCAGTCTGGATTCAGAGCTCGTCACACATCACTCCCACACCTCAAAGGGTCTGGAATGGGATTGCCTTGTCCCAAGCAGCTCCTTTTCCCTTTCCCAAACCCTGGGTAGGGAACATCCAGCATTCCAGGAGCTGCACTCGCAGTGTCTGAGCACGTGGGCACAGATCTGTGATCCCAGGAACATCCCATCACCATCCCTTGTGGAATTCTCCCCCCTCCTGCAAACCCAGCAGGGAAAGGGAGGAACTCCTGCAGTTAATGGTCAATACTGACATGAAAAAAATTTGGATTATGAATAAAATGAAAGAAAAAACCTCAGCAGAATCCTGACAACAAGAGCTGATGGGTTCTGTGCCTTACGTGGATGGGGAGAAGCCTCTTGAGCTGGTCCGTGGTAGCTGAGGGTTGGACTGAGTGACTCAGAAAATCATTTCCACACTGATGGAGCCTTGGAGAACACGGAATTTGGGCCTGGAAAGGAATCTTTTAAACACCTCTGGAATGACAGCTCTTCAAAACAGCCAGACAAACCACCAGGGCCTTTAAACATCCTTTAATTCTGCAATTTCAAGGCTGACACACAAAGCACCTACAGCTCAGAGAGAACCTTTCTCAGCACAGGAAGCCCAGCTGGGTCCCCAATTTTCTTGGCAGATACAAGTGCAGTGGATTCTGATTTCGGAGGAATGAGGAACCTTTTGCCAAGTGGATTTAGAGGCTCGAGGCAGGGCAGAATTGGGTATGCCTCAGAGCCTGGATTCGCTGCCCTCCTGCCCTCGCTGATCATTGGTGCTGAGCCACACAACCCTGCCTGTCCTTCCAGAGCATCAAGTGGCAGCCACAAAATATCTCTGCAGCTGGGGGGGGACACAAAGATAATATTGAGGATGAGAAAGAAGCTTTTTTTTTTGTTGTTTTATGTTGGCAGTTTTCTCCTGCCTCCACCCGGCGCTGCAGGAGCCGGCGCCAGATGGCTCCGGGATAATGAAAGAGGAGAAGTGGAAACAAATGGTCCCGTGCTACCTCCCACGTGGAGAACTGGCTGATCACCACCTGAAGGAATAAACAATCACATCTTTTAGCGGTGGAAACAGCAGGAAACTTCACGTGGGTGCAGCCTGGAGAGTGCGCTAGCAGAGCTGAGCAGGCTCCGAGAAAGATCTCCAACCCATCAAGATCCCACCCGTCATCAACAGGTCTGGGATTGACCGGCAGGGTGCTGATAATTTAGTGTGGTCTGAACTTCCAAGAGCCAANCCGGTTGTCTCCTGTTGGTGAGAGAGGGTTGGAAACAAACACCAACACTCAGAACTTTTGCAGGGGAATCTTTTCCCTCAAATCCAATCTAAACCTGTCCTGGTAAAACTTGAGGTCGTTTCCTGTTGCTTAGGGGAGAAGAAACCAAATCCCACCTGGCTACAACCTCTTGTAAGGGAATTGTAGAGAGTGAGGAGATCCCCCCTGAGCCTCCTTTTCTCCAGGCTGAACAACTCTCTGTGATAACCAACCTGATTTCTGTGCTTCAAAATCCCAACATCCACGGTGTGTTACGCTCACGGCGGGAAGAACACGTGGCTCATCCCAAAACCACCTTCCCAGGAAAAAACATTCAGTGAGGATCCTCTGAGGAGGGTTCTAAGATGCTGCTGCAAGGAAGAATCCTGGAATTAAGGTTGGAAAAGACCTCCAAGATCATGGAGTTCAACGTTCTCGTGATGTGGAGAGGAAGCCGGAGCAGGGAGTGTCCCTGGGGGGCTGCCATGAGGTGCTTGGGGTCTGGATTCCCACATTCCCCACCTGCTCCTGCCTTTCTCCTTGGTGTGATTGATCCCTGGAATGTTTGCTTCCCTCGTGAAGGTCTGGAGAGGAGTGAGAGTCTGAGTTCTTGCGGAGGCACCAGTTAATTGCAAGCTCTAATTACCTCAGTTGCAAACTCTTCTCTTTCCTCTCCACCTGCTGTAGGTGAGTCCCTGAGTGTCCCTGCTGCTCTGTTCACACCCCCTGGGGCTGTGATGGACAACGTGAGGAGCGGCTCGAGGAAAAACAATTTAAATTATTTGTTTTAGACTCAAAAATACTCCCAGAGATGAGATTTTTCCTGATTTTATCCAATCTGTCCTGGCCCCCACCAGCACAGCTGCTGGCTGGGTGGGAAATGTGGACTGCAAAGCCTGAGATCAGCAAAACAGAGCCTGAGGTTATTAAGAAATTAATAATTAACCAGTTGCACACCAGGCCACAGCAGCCCAGTCTGAATTCAGAGCTCGTCACACATCACTCCCACACCTCAAAGGGTCTGGAATGGGATTGCCTTGTCCCAAGCAGCTCCTTTTCCCTTTTCCAAACCCTGGGTAGGGAATATCCAGCATTCCAGGAGCTGCACTCGCAGTGTCTGAGCACGTGGGCACAGATCTGTGATCCCAGGAACATCCCATCACCATCCCTTGTGGAATTCTCCCCCCTCCTGCAAACCCAGCAGGGAAAGGGAGGAACTCCTGCAGTTAATGGTCAATACTGACATGAAAAAAATTTGGATTATGAATAAAATGAAAGAAAAAACCTCAGCAGATTCCTGACAACAAGAGCTGATGGGTTCTGTGCCTTACGTGGATGGGGAGAAGCCTCTTGAGCTGGTCCGTGGTAGCTGAGGGTTGGACTGAGTGACTCAGAAAATCATTTCCACGCTGATGGAGCCTTGGAGAACACGGAATTTGGGCCTGGAAAGGAATCTTTTAAACACCTCTGGAATGACAGCTCTTCAAAACAGCCAGACAAACCACCAGGGCCTTTAAACATCCTTTAATTCTGCAATTTCAAGGCTGACACACAAAGCACCTACAGCTCAGAGAGAACCTTTCTCAGCACAGGAAGCCCAGCTGGGTCCCCAATTTTCTTGGCAGATACAAGTGCAGTGGATTCTGATTTCGGAGGAATGAGGAACCTTTTGCCAAGTGGATTTAGAGGCTCGAGGCAGGGCAGAATTGGGTATGCCTCAGAGCCTGGATTCGCTGCCCTCCTGCCCTTGCTGATCATTGGTGCTGAGCCACACAACCCTGCCTGTCCTTCCAGAGCATCAAGTGGCAGCCACAAAATATCTCTGCAGCTGGGGGGGACACAAAGATAATATTGAGGATGAGAAAGAAGCTTTTTTTTTGTTGTTTTATGTTGGCAGTTTTCTCCTGCCTCCACCCGGCGCTGCAGGAGCCGGCGCCAGATGGCTCCGGGATAATGAAAGAGGAGAAGTGGAAACAAATGGTCCCGTGCTACCTCCCACGTGGAGAACTGGCTGATCACCACCTGAAGGAATAAACAATCACATCTTTTAGCGGTGGAAACAGCAGGAAACTTCACGTGGGTGCAGCCTGGAGAGTGCGCTAGCAGAGCTGAGCAGGCTCCGAGAAAGATCTCCAACCCATCAAGATCCCACCCGTCATCAACAGGTCTGGGATTGACCGGCAGGGTGCTGATAATTTAGTGTGGTCTGAACTTCCAAGAGCCAATTTTCCCTTTTCCCAACCTTTACATCTTGAGGCAAAGCAGGAGCAGCAGAGCAAAGCCAAATATCCCACCCCAACCCACCCTGGGGCTCCTGCTGTGGAATCACTTTCGGGAGAACATTCTAGAAGCGTTACACACCAAAACCACCCCAACCCCAAACCTCAAATGGCATTCTCCTCATCACAATACCCAGAGGATTCCCACTTTTCCCTTGACTAAAACAGA
This sequence comes from Chloropsis cyanopogon, assembly GCA_013400585.1. Lineage (NCBI taxonomy): Eukaryota > Metazoa > Chordata > Aves > Passeriformes > Irenidae > Chloropsis > Chloropsis cyanopogon. The sequence continues at coordinate 13,440 of WEZZ01034761.1, forward strand.
ACAAAAACCCAACAATAAAACTGGGAGGTGCCACCCGCCGGCCGCAGGTGACGCGGGCGGCAGCGGGGGGTCACACGGTGGTGATTTTCTTGTCCTTGGTGGCCTGTTTGATGGCAGCCTGCTCGCAGATGATCTCCTTGAGGCGCTGCAGCCTCATGTTCTGCGTGGTCTGGTCCCCCACGCCCGTCTGGCTGCGGTGCAGCAGGTTCAGGGCGTAGATGTACTCCAGCTCCGTGTACTTCACGCCCTGGTCCACCACCAGGTTCAGCAGCTCGTCCGCCGTGTTGTAGAGCATCTCGTAATACTGCCTGCAAAGAGAGGAACACCCTGGTCACTCGTGGTGCTGGATGGTCCCGGCCTGTACTTCTGCAGAATTCCATGAGCTGTTGGTTTTATTGAGCGGTGCCACGAGCAGAGAAAGCTGAACAAAGCTCAGACATCTTCCTGCTGGACGTCATCCTCAAATCCCAGAATGGTTTGGGCTGGAAGGCATCTCAAAGCTCTTCTTATTCCACTCCTTTTACCATCCCAGGGTGCTCCAAGCCCTTGGACACTTCCAGGGATCCAGGGGCAGCCACAGCTGCTCTGGGCACCCTGTGCCCAACGTGGGCAGGTCCTAAAGTCAAAGGGACAGAAATCCCCTTTGGTGAGGCTCACAGAATGGTTTGGGTTGAAAGAGACCTTGAAGCCCATCCAGTCCCACCCTGCTTTGACCTCCTCTCTTTTCCCAGATATCCCATGGCTGAGCCCTGGCAGCTTTTCCTGCCCAGCCTGATGATCTGGGAAGGGTAAATCAGCTTCCCCGTGCTTGGCCGTGCCCACATTAAAGCCAAAAGAGATCTTGGGGAGCTAAATCTGCTCTTTGCTTAGGTTTGCTAATCCCACATAATTATTTATTAACCTATTTGTCAGATGACAGACTGAGCTTTTGATAAGTTTTAGTTCTTTTCCTCGGTTTTAAACCTCAACTTTAAAACCACGAAGCCGTTGGCCAGCATTCCACGCCGCAGATTCCCCTCACCCGCCCTCCATTTATTTATTCCCTCCATCCCTTACACAACTCATTCCTCAGCCACCTCTTGACAATCAAAAGAGGGTTTCTAATGGCAGGGACAAACACACTTGTGAAAGGAAAATGAAGAGCCTAAATAAAAAATCACAGAACAAGAGGCTCATCCCACTCCCTCTTTCATATTTCATTATTTGATAACATCAGAGGCCGAGTCCATCAGAGCTGCTCGGGCGAAGGCAAACAGGAGAGTGTCTGATCAATATTTATTAATACTTTCAAAGACAAGGAAGGCAAAGTTGAGCAGACTCTGTAATGGAGTGAATAATTACTCATGCAAATCGGGCTTGGCCGCGGGCGCTGCCACGCCGGAGCGGCAGGTTTTTAATTGCACCCAATTAAAAATGCACACCTTGTGCTCCTTCCCTGCTGCCTCGCTTGCTCCCCTTTTATTTTAGAGGAAATTTTTAATTAAAAAATAATCTGATCCCGAGAAGAGTGACAGATGAATCCCGTGTTTGTGAGGAGCAGGAATTCTTCAGTCAGGCTGGATTTGGGACAGGCGAGGAAGGAAGGAGAAGATGGGGCCGTGCTGCTGGGCTTGTCCAGTGGTCACTTTGGGCAGATTTAGTCCTTTTTTGCCTTTTTTTTTCCTTTAAGGTGCTCTGTCACCTTGGGAAGGCCATGGATTTTTTGCTTTGGAGCAAAACTTCCCTGCCCCTGGATCGCTGGAATGTCCAAGGCCAGGTTGGACACTGGGGCTGGAGCAGCCTGGGATGGTGGGAGGTGTCCCTGCCATGGCAGGGGTGGGATTGGGTCATTTTGGAGGTCCCTTCCAACTCGTTCTAGGATTGTGGGAATGCAGCTGATGGGAACAAAGTGTCCCAGGGACTCATCCCAACAGAAAAATCCTTTTATTTCTCTGTTTCCTCTCAGTTATCCCTGATTTGTGTTCTGCTGAAAAGCACCGATGGGATTTGTCGGGCTGATCTGACAGGAGAGATTTTCCACCCAAAAACATGGAACAGGTTCTTAGGGAGCATCTCTCCCGAATTCCTATGGAATAAGAGCTGCCCTTTACAAGGGAATTAATCTGCTCCAAGCCTTCAGCTCTTCAGGATGGTAAAAAAACTCCTCCACTGGCATCCAGCCCCGGTGTTGATGGCATGTTTTGGGGAATGAGGAGTGAAGGACTGCCTGAGGGATCCCAAACCATTAATATCCTGCTCAAACAGGATAATTAACTGATTTTGTCAGTTTGGATGACAAAGATTGGTAACTTTTTAAAAAATAAAATGAATTTTTCATGTGATTAACTCACATCCCAATCAAGACACCCTTGGCCTGTTCCTCTGACCATTGGCAATGGGATTGGGTCCAAAGCTACCTTGAGTTTTTTTGGGGCATTTTTTAGGACAAAACCGAACTCTCCCTGCTTCCTTTATCCATCTGGAATTGCCCCTGGAAGATCCACCATGACCTGAGGAACAGCTCTGTGCTAAGAGCAGACAGGGAAGGTCAAATATCCCTTCAAAGGGATGGAAACGGTTCCAACCTGCAGGAAAATAACATCCCATGGGCAAACCAAAAGTGCAGAATCCACCTGACCCCCAAACCAGTTTGTTTCGCTGGGTTTTAAACAGAATTTTAAAAGAAAACAGCAAACTGCCAACCACGAACCCATTCTGCCAGGAGGCATTTTGAGCTTCTGTATCTATAGACACCCATATTAAAAAATGGTCTCTTGAACTCTGTTCTTGGAGACAGAGAATAAAAATTAAGAAGCTTTCTCATTTAGGGGGAAAAAAAAAAAAATCAGGATGAGCCCAGCTCTTCTGAGGGCTATTAATACCATTCTCCATTTAAATGCTAATGTTCACCTCTAACCCAAAAAAAAAAAAAAAAGTTTTCAAAAGGTGGCCAGGTGAATTCCAAATGAAATCCTGATTTCCCTGAGAATGACTTGATCTCTTCTTCAGAGGAGGTGATGTTTCAGAATAAAGATCCCACTTTAATTATCCCTTCCTGATGGAGCTGGGGGCTTGCTCTGCATTAGACAGGAAGGGATTGGCCGGGCAGGAATTCCAGTCTGAGCGCTGAATTAGCCAAAGGGAACAAAAAAAAAAAAAGGAGAAATATAAATTCTGTCCCTTATCTCCCTCTCTTTTTGGGGGATTAGGGAGGTGCTTTGGCAGCACCAGGAATTGCTGCTCTAATGGGAAAGTCAAAAAGGTTAAGTAGGAAGCACTTATGGAAAATCTGAATAAAAACTAAATGAGGGGAGAGGGAGACAGGATAGAAGGAAGATTTCCAGAATGGAATTCCCAGAGCAGCTGTGGCTGCCCCTGGATCCCTGGAAGTGTCCAAAGCCAGGTTGGAGCACCCTGGGATAGTGGGAGATGTCCCTGCCCATGGCAGGGGTTGGAATCTGATCATCTTTAAGGTCCTTTCCAACCCAAATTCTGTGATTTTATGAAAAAACACCAGACAGGACAAGCAAGAAACTGAAGATGATAAAAAAGACCAAAGCTGTGGTTATAAAATCACTCCATTTTGATATTTGAAGATCATGGTGGAACCACGACATTTAAATATAGAGGGGGATGAGCGAGTGCAAAAAAAACAAAAAGGAAAAACCAGCAATAAATTAGGTGACTTCAGTCAAGTAATGCAAAATAAATGGATTTTCAGGCCTGGCTGGACCAAGAGGAAAATCCCATGGGGAATTTTTCCCTTTGGAATTATTAGAGGTGGGACTGGGGAAGAGCTGAGAACGGTTATAGGGCACTGGATATGGGGCAGGGGAGATGAGTTCCAGGCAGGAGTTTGCAAAGATAATTTTGAAAGCTCAGAACACCGAAGGAGAATCCAGGTAAAGCAGCAATTAGAGTAATTTCTGCACCTCGTGCAGGCTGCAGGGATGTTTGCACACACACACACCTCAGTGAGCAGCATTTGAAATCAAAAATCTGCAGATGTGGGAGCTGCTGGTTCCACCTCCAGAGCTGCTGGTGAGGAGATGGAAAACAGGGATGGGAGCTGCATCACGGCTTCTCATGGAATCACAGGTGGGTTGGGCTGGAAGGGACCTGAGAGATCATCAAATTCCAAGCAGGACACCTTCCCTGTATCCCAGGGTGCTCCAAGCCCCACCCAGCCTGGCCTTGGACACTTCCAGGGATGGATCCAGTTCCTCTTCCATCCTAAACTGCAGCTACAACCCTAAAATAAGGGGCATCACCCTCAGGACACCATTCCAGCAGGGAATGTAAATCCTGATTGACTTTTCTCCAGGTTTCTTCCTTGATTTTCAGTCAGCTCTGGGGACAACAACGGGAATGTTCCTTCTGTGCCTCCAGAAGAGCCCAAAGTGCTTCAGGGGAGGTCACATCAGAGATGGTTTTGCTGTTCTGGTGGACCTCAGCTCCTCTCAGACACCACACCACGACCTGGACAGTTCTCCTGCGTGCCTGGGGTGAGGAAGAAGCTCCTGCATGGCCCCATGGACTGAAAAGCCCCCAAAATGAGGCCAAAAATGTTCCCGTCACTGTGATCTCCATCTTCTCTGTGCTCACCTCACCCACAGCCCCTCGGAAGCAGCTGCCCCATCACGATTTGGGGCAGGAGGCACAGGTGGCTCTGGGGCTGTGCTACCACAAGAATGTAAAAAAACCCCACTTAAAAACCTAAAACGTGCAAAATTCCAAGATGGGATATGATATGGGAAAGGAAACAATGCACGAGAAGAAGGAATAAAAGTGAATTTGGAGTATGGTGGTGCTTCATGCTCCTGTGGTAGCTCTGCAAATCACAGCCCTTAATAAACAATCAAGGGATGGAAGGGTAATCTTGGGGATTTAAAAAAAAAAATTGGAATAATAATTAAAATTTAAGTCATTTATCCAAGGCAGGAAAAAGTATCAGAGATGGGAAGCCCTCACCCCTTGCTCAGTACCCACACAGGGCTCTGATCAGGTACAGAGCCAGGCAAGAAAAACAAATGTATTTATTCAGAAGGGCACAAGCACAGCCTTCTAATTAGAGAGAACCTCGTTAGGAAATCCAATTATTTTCCCTTTTAAAGTTTAAACCACAGAGACGGCGTACGAAGCCCTACATACAAATCAGCTCACCTGGGGGTTGGTTTTTATACAGACGAAGCCATTTTGGATAAAACCCCCCCCAGCCAACACCTCTGGGTGCCACGTGCAGCTCTGTCACTGGGTTTGTCACCCCTGCAGAGCTTTTTGTCGAAGCACAGATGAGAAATCACCTCTTAAATGCAGAATTAATTAGCAAAGGGAAGGGTAAGGGACGTGCAGAACATCACCACCCCTCCCAAAGCTCTCTCCTGTTCTCCCTCCTCCTTTTCAACCCTGCTATTTATCTGCTTTATCTAGAATTTTCTCATGAATATTTCCTTCTTATTTCCTTTTCTCTCCTCATCACTTGGACAGCGCTGCCCTGCTGGGAACACGAGCTCCAGGGGAGGCTCGGGTGGGAGATCAGAAGGAATTTCCTCATGAAAAAAGCTGGTAAACATTGGGAAAGGCTGCCCAGGGAGGCTTGGAGTCCCCATCCCTGGAGGTGTCCAAGGAGGTGGCACTGGGCTGGGGACAAGGTGGGGCACGGCTTGGATTGACCTTGGAGGGCTTTTCCAACCTCAACAATCCCGGGATTCTGGGAATGGGGATCCCTGAGCATCCCCACGTGCATGGAGCACTTAAATCCATCCCTGAGCACCTCTGAGCCCCCTCCCAGCGTGCAGTGAGACACAGCAATTACACAGCTTTTCAAAGGAAGGATAAATCCATTAAAGCCCATTAAATAATTCTTCAAAAAACAATGTCTGAGCCACTCCTTGTAGCTCCAAACCGGTTGATCCTAATGAAAGATGGAAATTCTCGCTCTCCAAATGGAACTTTATAGGGTATTAAACAAGCACCCTCAGCACTTATCTAAATCTTTAATTAGTTCTATAATATACTGATGATATCAAGGCTAATTAAATTTATACAGATAAAGAGCAATGAAATTCTAGCCAAGTGAGCTGGAAAGTACATATTAAATAGTAAATTTAATGGCTCAGGAAGATAAATGCAATTTTGTATAAAAAAAATTAAATTCAATTTACATGTTGTATTAAAATTGATTTTGAGTGTGCAAATGATTGGAAAAGAATCTTTTTAATAGATCAGTAAAAGTGTTAATCTGACCTGTTTAAATATCAGTTATTAATGCCAGCATTTGCAAATAAGCCACACACATTTGCATTTTACTGCATATAGTAAAAAAAAAAATTATCTATACCATCTGCCAGTTTATAAGGAATATTAAGGGATTTTTTTTCCCCTTGCCTCATGCATAAATTGGAGGGAACGTGGAAATGAATGTAGCCTGAAAGAAGAGGGAGTCAGCACTTCCACGGAAAGTGCGGCAGAGATTGCTCCAGTCAGCAAAAAATCCCACAATTTTCACTTCCCTTTGGGAACAACAATTACTGTGGCAACCCCCCAGCTTTATTTAGGATCAAGTGACGCGGAACTGGATGGGACTGGGGAGGTGCTCAGTGCTGCCAGCTGAGCTTTGATAAGCCAGGAATGGCTGGGAGGTGCCGATGGCTGAAGGACACGATGGGATCTGCCTGATGGCGACAGAAGAGTGAACTGGGGCAGAAGCTCAAATAGGGCCCTCAAGTCAATGTCAGCCTGGGGTAGGCCATGGTTGGGTTCCACAAGTCAATGTCAGCCTGGGGTAGGTCATGGTTGGGTTCCAGAAGTCAATGTCTGCCTGTAGGAGGTTGTTTGGGTTCCACAAGTCAGTGTCAGCCCATGGTAGGTCATGGTTGGGTCCAACAAGTCAATGTCTTCTTGTGGTAGGCTGTGGCCAGGTTCATCAAGTCAATTTTGCCTGTAGTAGTTGTGGTCGGTAGTTGTGTGCCCAGCAGTAGGCTGTGGTCAGGGCCATCCACTCCATGTTTTCCTGTAGTAGTTGTGGCCAGGTCCAGTACGAGGCTGTGGTCTGGTCCATTGGGCCAGTGTAGTAACTCTGGTTGAGTCCAACAAGGCAGTTTCAGTCAGGCTGCAGTTCAGTTCCACAGCTCAGTGTCTGCCTGTAGTAATTGTGGTTGGGCCCATCACGTCAAGTGTCACCTGTAGTAGGTTGTGGTTGGGTTCCATCACGTCAGTGTCTGCCTGTAGTAGTTGTGGTCAGGTCCATAAAATCAGTAGTAGTTGTGATCGGGTCCATTTAGTCTGTAGTAGTTGTGGTCGGGTCCAGTAAGTCAATGTCTGCCTGTAGCAGGTCATGGTCAGGTTCAACAAATCAGGGTTAACCTGTAGTAGGTCGTGGTTGGGTCCATCAAGCCACTGTCCACCTGTAGTAAACACAGTTGATTCCAACAACTCCGTGTCTGCCTGTAGTAGTTGTGGTCAGGTCCATTAAGTCTGTAGTAGTTGTGATCGGGTCCAGTAAGTCAATGTCAGCCTGTAGTAGGTTGTGGTTCAGTTCCACAAGTCAGTGTCAGCCTGGGTAGGTCATGGTTGGGTTCTACAACTCAATGTCTGCCTGTAGTAGGTCATGGTCAGGTTCAACAAATCAGGGTTAACCTGTAGTAGGTCGTGGTTGGGTCCATCAAGCCACTGTCCACCTGTAGTAAACACAGTTGATTCCAACAACTCCATGGCTGCCTGTAGTAAGTTGTGTTGAGTCCATCAACTCCATCTCTGCTCATACTAGGCTGTGGCAGTGTTCCACAACTCGGTGTTGCCCTGTAGTAGGTCATGGTCAGGCCCTGGTCCTTCCCTGATGCTTCCCCAGGGTTGGTCTGATCACCCCAAATGGTTGAAAACACCACTCCAGGTTTTTTTTTTTCTGATCACCTTTGTTCGTTTACTTTGAATGCTGTGGTGGCTTCCAAAATTAGGGAATGGTGATTTTTTTGTGGACAAGCTGACACCAACTCAAATTTGTTATAAGTTTTGGTTCATCACATTGATGTTTTTCAAGGAAGAGTTTATTTTTTTGGATTATCTTGCCTCATGGCTATAGTTTTTGTTTCCTGGTGCCTCCATCCAGCCTAGAAACTGCTGAGATTGGGAAGGGACCTGCCAGGCATGGAGTTATCCAAACCAGGAGAGAACAAATCCCTGCAGGAGCCTCCAACCCCACCCAGAGACCCACCACATCAGTGCCACCACCACCATGACCTCAGGGACATCGACTGCCACCACCCAAGGAGAAGAAACGGGGCAGAAAGAAACCAGGATGGGTTCAATGCCAAAATTTGAGATGTCCAGAAGTGGTGGACATCAGCATGGAACTGTGGATCTCCTGGATGAGGGATTAAGAGCTTCAACCCTCTCCTCCTTGATTTCTGTGGTGGCCACTGGCCTGAGGAACATTTCATCCCAGCTCTGCCAGTTCTCAACACTTCTCCTGATGCTTGGAAACCTCCAGGTTTGAGGCCACAGGTTTTTATGGGCAGCTGCTGCTCATTTCCAGCATTTTTGGTTGAAATTGCTTTTCTCTCTCTATCATTCTGAGGGCAAAAGTTGAATTTGCAGGGATTGAAACCCACCACCCCTAAAAGAGCAGCTCCCACACTGCTGTGGCCTCTTCTGGCCACTCCTGGTGGGTTCAGCTCCAATTATCCCAAAGTTTTCATCCAACAGAGCTTCGCTACAGTATTTTTTTTTCGCCAGACAACACAAATCCGAGCATTTTAAATGAAAATATTATCAAGGCAAAACCTAGAATACATGGGGTTTCTATCTCCACTCTCCACTGCATGGAAAAGACAAGCTTTACTCATGGAGTATCTTGGAGTTTCATCCCTTTGCTCATCACTTTTTATGGACAGACTCCACTGCAGTGCAGCAGCGACTCCTTGGAAACAAAACTGGTCCCCACAGAGTGAGAAGAGAATCCCTGCACTGCTTCTGGATGGTGGAGTAGTTCAGAGCCATCAAAAGCACAGCAATTCTCTGAACTGCTTTTCATCTCCTCCCAGAAACGCATCTTCAACTGCACAAAACCTCCAGGCTCTCCAAAGGACTCTGCTGCCAGAGCTGAACTTGGAGTTTTCCGCAGTAATTTATTAATTTTTCAACCTCTCGCAATCCCCATTTGAGAATTTCCTGAGGTGCTTTGGAGACACTGTGTCCAGAACTTCTCTGTTCTCTCGAAAGCTGCTTTGAGGGCGAGAAGGACCAAGGACCCCACCATGGTCCCCTCCAGCCTCATCCATTCTGTGATTACGGGGCCAGTGGGAGCCCCTGATATGTCCAACGGGATGGATCCCACCCAGCAAAGCCACCCCACAGAATCACGGAATCATTCAGGTTGGAAAAGCCCTCTAAGATCATCCAGTCCAACCATTCCCAGCCCACTGACCATGTCCCCAAATGTCACATCCACATGGCTTTAATCCCTCCAGGGATGGGGACTCCAGCCCTGCCCTTCTTTGGCTGAAGAGATTTTTTCCTAATACTGATTCTCCTTGAGCAACCAATCCCAGATTCCACCCCTGAGAGCCCCTCCAGGGGCTAAAAGCACATTTTCCTGATGATTCCCAAAATCTGCACATTCTCCATGAAGGAAAACTGAATTTCCCCCAGCGCCCCACTTTCCACAGATGGCAGAAAAATTCACCCATTTCCCACGTTGGGCTGGGCTTAGGAAAACAACCCGGGATCTGAAGGAATCCTATTAAAAAAGCCATATTTTATATCGTGCTTCTTCCCAATCCAAGCTGTTCCCCACCAAAGCATCAAACTTGCTCTTATTTGCACTTCTTTCCTTCTCCTCTTTGTTTTTCCACGCGTTTCAACGTGGAATCCGTGTCTGATCTACGACTTCTGCGTGCGCTTGAGAGCCCCATTTCAGCTTTAGGTGTTAATGCGCCTCTGTGGCGTGAGGTGGCAGCTGAATTTTAGAGCTTCTCTGTATTATTTGAGCTGAAATCTGGAATACAAATTATAAAAGACAAGGGGAGCTTTACAGCCTTCAGTGAAATTGGAGTAAGACGTGATACATTGCACGTAATTTCCTGAAAATATCTGAAAGTCGACATCATCATACGTGTGTGTGTTCAATGCACTGCTCTGGATGTAATCATTTAAATACCTCCCTAAAAAATAAGAATTGAGGCATTTGGGCTTTATGTGAATGTGTGGATTTCTCCTGGCTACGAGGCCCAGGTTCATTAGAGGACAGATTTAATTGCTACATCAGGGTTTGTGTGTTGATATTCAACATCTGACGCGCAAAAGTTCAGCGACGCCAATCAGGCACGGTGCAGATGCCACTCTGCAAAATGTTCTCAGACAGTCTCCATCTGTCAGATATGGTAATCCCTGCTCCCCATCAATAATTCACCTCCTTCACTCCATGCTTCCCGCATTTGAGTCGGAATTTTTAATGTCAGCCCCAGCAGAGGCTCCACCTTGGATAGACGGCGTTGCCTGATCTGCATTCCTCGCTCATTCCTGCCCTGGAGCCTCTCGCCTTTGGCACTTCAAGAATAATTTCTCAGTTTATTTGGGGTTTTTTTTTTTTGTGTTTTTTTTTTTTTTGGTGTTTTTTTTTTTTTTGGTGTTTTATTTTTTTTTAACTGCAAAAATCACAGCTCTCCTTTTGGGCCGTCTCATCTCGCTCGAGGGTGGAAGTCAGAGGGTGATTATGGCAATCACACCAAACCCAGCTTGGAGGGATCACGCCTTTCCTGGGAAAGCTCCTGGGGAACACCGTGGGGGCAGCTGAATTCCCCAAATAAGATGTTGAAGAGGGAGGAAAAGGGAGCAGGAGAGGGAAGAAGATGATGTGGAGCTGTTCCTCCATGGGTCAGAAAATGCTGAGTGGCATCTTGTCCCCATGGAGCCCATAAAATCTTGGTTACATCCCAAACTCTTTGCAGCCTTAAATCCTTAAGGAGAATTAATTAAAAATAAAAGATGGAAAGCAACTTTTTTACACAGGCCACAGATGACAGGACAAAAGGCAAGTTTTAAACTGAAAGAGGTGAGATTTGGATTAGATTTTAGGAGGACAGGGTTTATTGTGAGGGTGGTGATTCTGGGATTCTGGGATTCTATGATGCCAGGCTGATTGTTGAGAACATTCCCTGGCATGAGGGCAAATTCTCCCCACAATCATCAATCCTTCAGCACCAGTGACAAAGTGAAACTCCTGGTTGCAGAATGCAGCTGGTGGAAATCCTTATTTAGGATTATTTAGGATTATTTGGGATTATTTAGGTTCACCAGCTGAATGTGTGGCTTTGCACCAGGACTCACCACCAGCCCTGAGTTGGCTAAAAGCTCCAAGCCGGACCAAAAGCCAATGAATTAAAGATCTTGTTGATTAAAGAGTAATTAACTACAGAGGAAATGGAGGAATTTATCTCAACCTGCCAAAATTCAAGTGTCCAGCGCAACCATTTCACCACCACGGTCACCACTAACCCGTATCCCCAGGTGCCACATCCACATGGTTTTGAACTCTTCCAGGGATGGTGACTCCACCACTGCCCTGGGCAGCTGTGCCAGTGCTTTATAACCCTTCCTGGGGAAAATAAAATATTCCTAAATCCAGTCCAAACCTCCCCTGAACGACTTGAAGAGCTGGAACCCTGCTGTTGCTGGGCCACACCTGCTGCCATCCCTGCTCTACCCCAACGCTGTGTCATGGCTTGATGCTGCTGGTCCTCTCACTTCTGCTACTCCTGTCCTTTCCTCAGTTTCCCTTTTCCCTCCTCTATCTCACCAGAAACTGGCCCTGGGCCATTTCTGTCCCTTCTCTTTTCCCTTCCCCATTTCCCTTTTCCCTTCCCCCTTCCTCATTTCCTTTTTCCCTTTTCCCTTCCTCATTTCCTTTTTCCCTTTTCCCTTCCCTTTTCCCTTCCTCGTTTCCTTTTTCCCTTTTCCCTTCCCTTTTCCCTTTTCCCTTCCCTTTTCCCTTTCCCATTTCCCTTCCCTCTTCCCTTTTCCCATTTCCCTTTTCCTTTTTCCCTTTCTCCTTTCTCCTTTCTCCTTTTCCCTCCTCTCACCTCACAACCCCTGTGCCCAGACCTGGCCAGGTCCTCCCTGTCCCTTTGTGTCCCAACACCGACATTTTCCTCCCTCCCAGCCATTCCCTGGCTGCTCCCACCCCTTCCCAGGGACACATTTCTGATCCCAGCAGGTCGGACACCTTCACTCCTGGCTCCATGTAACGAAGAGAGAGCAGAGAGCGGTGGCAGAGCCCGGAGAAGCGATGAGCAGCGACTCCAGCAGCACCAGGCAGGCCTGGGATCAGTAAATCCCGAGCTGATAACGGGGTTAGGCTCTGTCCTAATGAGATCTGAGTGCCAGGGCAAAGCAATCTGCTCCCCCAGGGCTCGCCTGTGCCTCTCGGGCTGCGGGGCTCCTGCTGGGAAGCTGCGGTTCCTCCTGTGAGAAAGGCAGGACATTTTCCTAATTGCTGCCATTTGCAGGTGGGAGCCAGGCAGCAGAGATGCATCTCCAGCTGACAATCCCGTGTTTACCTTTCCCTCAGCTGCAGACAAACGCCTGGGATGGCTGCTCCTGACACAGCGACGGTTCTTCCTTTTATTTGATTTTTTTTTTTGGTGTGTGTCACACAAATTCCCTTCTTAAAAATCTGTCCTTTCCCTTAAAGCTGTTGGGAATTTCATCAGAACCTCCCAGAACAGGATCCAGCACAGAACCCACCTTTAAGCACAGGAGAAAAAAAGCAGTTTCCAACCCAAACAGGAGATCCAAGGTCATTTGGAGAGCTCAGACATGGAGCTCACGTTCCCATACGCTCACGGTGGGATCTGTTCCCATGGGATGGCTCTGGGTGTTTGCTCAAGCTCAGTCTAAGGGCTGGGCTCTTCTCCCAAGTTGACAAAACAAGAGAGAACAACCTCAAGTGCCAGGAGAGGTTTAAGTTGGATACCAAGGGAAGTTTCTTCCCCAAAAAGGTTTTTCAGCCTTGGTGGAGCCCCCATTCCTGGTGGGATTTCAAAGCTGTGTGGATGTGGCACTTGGGGACAGGGTCAGTGGTGGCCTTGGCAGTGACAGGTTGGGCTTGATGATCTCAGATGGCTTTTCCAACCTGAATGATTCCCTGATTGCAAACAAAGACAATCCACTGAAGGCTGTCCCTTGTGCTGTGAGATGCCACTCTTTGCTACTCCAAAGCAAAAAATCCCTTTTAATTAAGGAAAACTAATGGAATTCCCTCTCCTTCCTCGCCTGGAGTTCCACTGGATCCCATTTCCATCCCTGCTGCCTCTGTGTCTCCAGCCCAACCCCTCGTGTGATGCTCGATGCCATCTCCAGAGCCTGGAGCTGTGGGAGAGCAGGGAATCAGGGAAAGGTCCTTGGATGGGACAGAGGGGAGAGGATTTCCTGGAATGCTCCTGTGGAAGTTTTAGAGCAAGCCCACAAATAAAGCCGCTCACTGTGCACACAAAATTCCGCTAAAGCCAGCGGTGGATCCACCACACACACACAGAGGCTTTAGGTGGACCTAAAAATGAGCTTTCACACTCATCCTCACATTTCTGTGGGATGAAAAACTTATCAGAACCTGGACACCATCTGGAGCTGCAGTTTTGGCCTCCTGATCCAGACTTTAGACCTGCTCTAAGGCTCTGCAGCCTGTGGGGAAAGCCCTGTGGCCTCTTCCCAGCCAAAACCTCTTCCCAACAGAACATCTTCCACGTTTCCTGAGGAAAATGAAGTGCAGGGAGAAACTGAAGTCCCTGCAAGGCTGGGAACCTGGCAGAACTCCTTGTCCCACCACCTGAGCTCCAGCCAACGTGTCCTGGGTGGGTTTCCCAAGGATCCAGAGCCTGTGGGGAGCCCATCCCACCCCACTACCAACCACGGACCACGAGGGTTCCTGGTCCATGAGGGAAGAACCATGAGGGTTTGCTCCGTATTTTTGCTGCCACCACCCACAACCCAAACTCTGTGCAAATAAAGCAAATATTGACGAGTTCTCCATGACTTCCCAGAGCCACCACAGAGATGACAGTGGCCACCAGGACCGACACCACCAGGATGTGCCTTCAAACCCTGAAAAGAACAACGCCCACCTCACATTGCACAGGCCTGGATAAACAAAATGATCCAATTCCAGCTGGACAAGCAGAGTTTCCTGAACTCAGACCTTCTGTTACAGCTTCCACAAGGAACTGGCCGGTGGCAAAGCATCGTCACCGAGGCCAAAACCACTAAAGGTGGAAAATAAGAAGAAAAACTTCCAGCAAGAAAAATCCCTTGCCTTTAATTACCATTAGCAATGCAGCATGACAGAGGGAGATAAACACACAGGCACCTACACAAATAAGGAGCTTGGGAACACAAAGTAATTACTTTGATTTTTTTTTTTTTTTTTCTTCTCCACCCCCACCTTCCCACCGACATTCAAAACTTATTAGTCCCCAGAAAGCACGTATCAGCAAAAGACTGTCACCTCGGGGATAAATGAGGGATTTGTTTGTAACTCATTTCCAGGAGAATACATCCTGATGGTTTTAAGGCAGAGGAGGAACGTGCTCTGGCCAAAACAGACTTCTTAAAAAATGTTTATTCCCATCTTGCCGAGCTGGTTCACTGGAAATGGGAACGCCAGGTTTCTGCTGGCTGAGGAGTTCACCCCCATTGATTGTTTCTCTAACACACCACAAAAAAGTCAATGAAGCCTCTCAGTTTTTCAGTCCATTTCCAGTTTAGGAAAATTGAATTAATCTCTTTACTCGGAGCAGCTCAGACATCCCCGTGCAGGCAATGAAAATCATTGCAGTGGCCACAAAACCTCTCTCTTTAAAGGTTACAGAGCGAAGATTAAAAGTGCCTCAAGGAAAGGCTGAAAAGCCTGATCAAAATAAAACATTGAGTCACCACTGAGCAGCACTGGTGCCTTCCAGAGCCTGCTGATATTTGCAGATGCTTCCTTCTGGCACTTGGAGTGATCCCCACAGAGGGTGGATGCTCCCACATCCAGAGTGTTCAGGGGTGCAGGAGCTGCTGTGTGAATTCAGCCTCTAATCCAGCTACTCTGGGGCTGCTACGGGGTGTAAATCCTCAAGGGTTGTCCTGGGGAGGAATATTTGAGAGCAGCCCTGAGGAGGAGGAGAGGGCACATCCACGGAGAAGAGCAGGGTTTCCTCAAAGCAGAGTCACGTCTTCCAAAATGCCCAAAATACTCCAAAATCTCCTCTCCATCCTGTGCTGAGAAGTTTCAGCAAAGGGCTTGGCCACGCCCCAGCTTCCAGGAGCTGGGGAAGGACTGGAAAAGGTGAAAATTTGGGAAACCTGGGGCAGGCACTTGGCTGAAAAGGCCAAAGGAGCTGGGAAGGGTCTGGAGCGCCAGGAGGGGCTGAGGGAGCTGGGAAGGGGCTGAGCCTGGAGCACAGGAGGCTCAGGGGGGACCTTGTGGCTCTGCACAGCTCCTGCCAGGAGGGGACAGCCGGGGGGGTCGGGCTCTGCTCCCAGGGACAGGGACAGGAGGAGAGGGAACGGCCCCAGGCTGGGCTCAGGGTGGATTTTGGGAAAATTCCTTCCCCAAAAGGGCAGCCCAGGGCAGGGGTGGAATCCCCATCCCTGGAGGGATTTGAAATCCACGTGGATGTGGCACTGGTGGCCTTGCCAGTGCTGGGGGAACAGCTGGACTCAATGATCTTAGAGGGCTTTTCCAACCTAAACAATTCCATGAATTGTAATTTGGAATTCCAAATGTACTGGAAGCAGGGAGACACCCCAAGAAATGCTCTAGGGGATGCTGTGAGGGTACAAATTTTTTGGGAGCCATCCCAAAACTCCAGGCAGCTGCAGATTGAACTGGGAGTGCAATCTGGGTGGGTGATTTGCTCCGGGGAGCTTCAGTGATCCCATAAAAAGGGAATATTTGGGATGCAGGGCCAGCACCCATCCGTGGGGAAGGGCCACACAGGGACCCTCTGATCCCCTGAATCCCCCTGGGGAGGCAGAAGGAGGAGGGTGAGGCCATCAAGCTGAGGGGGGGTTTTCAATCCTCTGCCATCGGGATTTTTGGTTAATGCGGTGAAACCACTAATTACAGCTAATTAAACCTGCACTGAGATCAAAGCTCAGCAGAAGCTACGGGGGGGGGGAGCAAACAAGGCGGAAAAGAAAGGGAAAGAAAATGTGGGTTTTGTTGTAACCGAGTCCTTAATTGAAAAGGAAAGCAGCTTTGTTAATTAAAAGCTGCAAGCCCAAACGAGGACAGGCTCCCACACAGGAGCCCAGTCTGTGATGGAGACAGCACAACCTTCCCACGCTGTCAGCAAAGGGAAGCTTTTCCTCCAGAGCCTCTTCTGGCCCTCATCCCCTCTGGGGAAGGGATTTCCTGGCATCCAGACTGTGAAGATTTGGGGATTTTCACCTTTCACAACTCGGCTGTGAAGGGCAGGGATTAGAGTGCCCTGTGTACTCAGCTAAGGTGGGGTTTACTTAAACTGAATGATCTTAAACTCCCCAAATTTAGTCCTGGCTTGAGGGCGGCCTCAAGGAGAATATCTGAGATGCTTCCCTCACCCACAGGTGGCAGGAGAGCATCTCAGGAGCTCTGCAGGGACTCCTGACTCTGAACAAAAGGATCCAGGTCAGGATTTGCTGGACCTGATTCTCTCCATGCACAAATCGAGCTCAAAGATGGCTCTCAGAGGAAGATTCCCTCCACCAGCTCCACCCTGGGCACCCGGGCACAACCACGGTATTTATCAAGAGTAAAATCAGACAGAGAAATAAGATTTGGCAATGAGAAATCTTCCTCCAGAGCACGGGGATGTTTAAATCCTTCCCGTTCCCTCGGCAGCTCCCAGTAGATGGCAGCAGGTCCTTGCTGATTCCTGCTGCCTGGGACGGCCTCGTGCAGCCGGGAACGGCAGAAATCTGGGGATAATCCAACCAAAAACTGCCCAGCCTGGCAGGACAGGAGCCCTGAGCGCCGAGGATCCAAACCTGGCACCCAGCCCAGCAGTGGTGCGGGGTTTGACGTTGAGAAAAGCTCAAGCTCCAGCTCCATCCTCCATCCTAAACCTTCCCATGCTCCCCCTTCACAGGATCAGGGAATGCTTTGGGTGAGAAGGGACTTTAGGGATCATCCAGTGCCACCCCTGCCACGGGCAGGGACATCTCCCACTGTCCCAGGGTGTTCCAAGCCCCGTCCAACCTGGCCCTGGAGTAAAGATGGGTTTTGAGTGATGGGAGCATCCCCCAGCCCCACTGAGGGGCTGGAGCAGGTCCAGAACGGAGCTGGGAGGGGTCTGGAGCCCCAGGAGGGGCTGAGGGAGCTGGGAAGGGGCTGAGCCTGGAGCACAGGAGGCTCAGGGGGGACCTTGTGGCTCTGCACAGCTCCTGCCAGGAGGGGACAGCCGGGGGGGTCGGGCTCTGCTCCCAGGGACAGGGACAGGAGGAGAGGGAACGGCCCCAGGCTGGGCTCAGGGTGGATTTTGGGAAAATCCCTTCTCCATAAAGGTTGTTAAGCATTGGAAGGGCAGCCCAGGGAGGTTTGCAGTGCCCATCCCTGGAGGTGTCCAAGAACACCTGGAGGTGGCACTCAGGGCTCTGGGCTGGGGACAAGGTGGGTGTCGGGCACAGCTGGGACTCCACGGGCTGGGAAATCTTTTCCAACCTCCCTGATCCTGTCAGCCCATGATTTGGGTTTACTGATGGCCAAACCAGGAAGAAGTGGAGCTCTGGTGGCTCCTCCCCACCCCCTTTCCCCAGGGATCCACTTGAGGTGCCACATCTGCCACAGGGACATGTCCCAGCCAATATCCCTGGTATTGTCATCAACAGCAGGAGAAGATTCCTGGTCCTTACAGGAACAACTGGAATGGCAGCACAGGGACAGCTCCAACTCACTCCAGGTGTGGGGACACATCTGGATCCCTCTGCTGCCAGCACCTGAGGCAGGGAGGACACTGAGAGCCAGGGACAGTGACAGCACTGCTCAGAAACCTTCATTTCCGAGGTCAGCGTGACACTTGTTAGAGAAAATGTTCCCATTTCATCCCTGCTCTCTCTGTTCCCTTTGCAACCACCTCGGTTCATTTAGCAGAACACTCACTTTTAACACTGCTATGACTCAGAAAGCTGCTTTTTTTTCACTGATTTTTTTATTTAAAGGTGAGTCTGAAGCAGAATCCTCACCCTTTGTGACTACCTCTTATGGAATCTTCATAAAATCCCAGAGAATTTCGGGCGGGGGGTAGAGGGAGAGAAGGAAAGAAGACACAAGGGAAAGGACCTGAGTAGGAATTCAAATTTGAAGCTTTTATCCCTTTCATGCCATAAATGTAATTCTGGGTGTGAAACTTTGGTAATTTGGAGTTATTTGGAAGTCACGCTCACTCCCAGACTTTGCAGCATGTGCCTGGATATTCCACAGGCAGAAAATCCTGCTTTTTCCAGGATTTTTCTTTATTTTTCTTAATAAAGCAGTGGAAACCCCAACAACCTCCTGCATTTCTGCTGGCCTAGATACTGAGCACACACAGGAGTGAAAAACCTATTAATATTTGCAGGAAATTTAGCAAATGCCACAAATCCTTTGTGACACCTCAGCAGTCAGAACCAGCCCGTTTCACCCTTTCTCCTGGTGGAAAAAAACTCCTCACACCACTTGGCAATTTAATTTTTTTTTTTTTCAGTGGAAGCCTGCTCCAGCTCTGCTTTGTGATGCTCTGCTGAGACTTCCCCTGCCTTGAACTGAGAATCTGAAAGCAAAACTCATTTAAAACACATTTTTCCCCTTGCCATGGGACTGCTCCCAAAGCAGCAAATGCTGCTGTTGTCACCTGCAGGTTACAGAGCTTTGGAAAAATTGAGTTTAAACAGCAAGAGCCTCACCAGGACCACCGAGTGTTACCTGGGTTTGCTGTGAATCCTCCACATGATTTTGGCTTCAGAGGAGAAAGGGTTTCCCCTTCCAGCTTCCCTGGTTGGGAATTTCTACTGCCTGAAATCACTGAGCAGAGAAGAAAGGGGATGCCCAGTGTTCTCTGAGGCCTCTAAAAAGCCTTGAAGATCGTATCAGAAGTGAAAAATTAAAGCAAAATCAAAAGCACAACGCTCAGGAAAACCTTAAAAAACTTCTGGTCCTTTCTCAACTGGTCTGGTCTTTCTTACAAACTGATTTCAAACAGGCTCACTCTGAGAAAAGGGACCTGTTCCAAAATTCAGATTTCATGAATGGATGGAGAGGGGCTGTGTGGAGAGTGATGCATTGATTGTTAATTGGGGCTAATTGCTCCTGGAAGTGTCACGGGAATATCCAGGCAGGGCTGGGAGTCTCCTGTCCCACTCGTGACCCTCCAGTTCCCTGGAGAAGTGAAGCAGGGAAGGAATTCATCCCAGGAGGAGCAGGGAGAGCAGGGGAGGGAGGATTTCTCCATCAGCTCTGCCACTGCTCCTGTACATAAAAAAAAAACAAAACACTTTATCTTGAAAAAAGCCAAACTGAGAGTTACCCACAGCACAGAGCATTCCCAGATTCCTGCCTGAGCCATATCACAGAGGTACAAATCACTTTTATCCCAGCCTGGTGTTGTTTTATGCTTTCTGTTATGTTTATTTAATAGTTTGAGTAGACCTGGGTCCCGTGGAGTCCCTGGGGTGACGCCAGAACCTTGCTCAGGTGATTGTGAATTCAGGTGAGCAGGGCAGGGCTGGGATGCACCAGAGCTTTGTTTATGTGAAAGGAGAATCTGGGTAATAAACATTTCAACATTCAGGAGTCATCTGAAGAGCTAAAGAATCAAACAGAGCACGGAATTACGCCCCAAAAGAAAAGGGGGAAGTGATGAAGCTGTGAGAGCAATAAAAGAAATGCTGCTGAGTTGATTTGATGGGAAGAATTCTGCACAGAGCTGCTGTGGGAGGGTGGGGATCAGGATCTTCCCCCGAGGAACAAGGGACAGGACACAAGGAAATGGCCTCGAGTCGTTGGTTGGATATCAGGAAAATTCCTTCACCACAGGATGGTGAAAGAAAAGATTACATTTGGGAAGTTTATTCCTTACAGAGTTTCTAATGGATCATCCTACCCCAACTCCTGCAGGCCTCAGCATTCACAACTTCCCTGTGCCAATGATGATCTGAAGAGATGAATTCAACAATGATCCATCCCCAGGTGAGATCCCAAATAAACGAGGCCCTCAGTCACGCTCCTCATCATGGCACCAGGTTCTCCCAGTGTTTGTGGTGGGTCAGATCCAAGTTTCACACAGACCTCTCCTGTTCCTTCATTTCCAAGCTCCAGACCTTTCCTTTGGTCTGTCCCCTCCTGACCCAGACAGAGGATCAGCTGAGGAGCTCCCCGGTGCCAAAACCACTGCTCAGGGTTCGCCTTCTCCTGCTTATCCCTCAATCCTCCTGGAGTGAAGAAACCCCAAAATGTGGGAGAGGTTTGCAGGGGGTCAGCCACACCCAGTTTTGGGTTTAGTTTGGGTTTATTTTGCTGTTCCTGCTATTTCAAGGTAACAGCTCAAGGGAGATGTCCCTTCAAGTCAACCTGGATCTGGTGACCCTGAAGCTTCAAAAAACCAAAGTATTTCTCACCTGGGAGTAAATCCAAGCCCAAATTTCATCCTGTTTAAGTTCTACCCACTACCTTTGGAAGCTTTTCCGTGCCTGGGCTTTGGTCTTGGAGAAGCCCCAAGGGAGCACAAGCGCAGACACTTTGGTGGGACCTCACACCAGCCTCAACTGATGGAGGCTGACATCAAGTCCATCCAACATTTGGACTTGATGACCTTGGAGGTCTTCCCTAACCTCCATAACCGCCCTGATTCTATGATTCCATGTCCCTCTGAACGTTGTTCCACCAAAGGAAAGCCGAAACTGCCACCCACACCTCCAGCTGTTGAACTTGACGCTCACCTGGCCACCTGAGACTTCTGGAAGGAGCCACCTCTGCTGCCGTGGGCACCAGCAGAGTGACAAAGGCCGAGGTTGGTGCTCACCTGGCGAAGTCCAGGTCGGCCTCCCGGGACATGGTGATGTTGGTCAGGTTTTGCTGCAGGATGAAGATGTTCCTGCACATCTTCTTGATGCCGGACTCGCTGATGCGCTTGAAGTAATGAGCGCCGTTGATGAGGATGCAGGAGATGAGGTGGCCCAAACCTGCGAGGGGAAGAGATTTAGTGCCAATCATTCGTGGTAAAACCCCCAAAATGAGCACTGTTAAGTGGTGCATGTGAGCTGCATCAAGGGATAATTGGATTTTACCTGGAAACCCTCAGGAATCTTCATGGCGCAATTTAGGACTTTCCACCCCTTTAGTAAAAACACAAAACTGCCCCAAAACTCAGAGCTGTGTTATCACAACCACTGATTTTTAACCAGGCTTTGCATAAATGTCCCTTCCAGTCCCTCTCCCTGTATGGGCAGAGCAATGGGTCACTGCAGCTCCTGTAAAACCACGGGATTTTAATTCAGGGTGGCGTTTTTTTAATCTGTAATCCAGGGTGGTGTTTTTTTAATCTGTTATCCAGGGTGGTGTTTTTTAATCTGTTATCCAGGGTGGTGGGTTTTTTAATCTGATATCCAGGGTGGTGGTTTTTAATCTGTTATCCAGGATGGTGGTTTTTAATCTGATATCCAGGGTGGTGGTTTTTTAATCTGATATCCAGGGTGGTGGTTTTTTAATCTGTTACCCAGGGTGGTGTTTTCCCTGTTTTTTTTCCTGGTAAATTCAATCTCCAGGAGCAGGAATGAGCTGCATCCCAATGCCCCTGATGCACAACCCCTCTCTGATCAGTCCTGAACAGTTTCCTGTGTCTGGAGGATGTCAGAAGGGCACAGCTGGGGGCTAAGGGACACAGGCACCCCCAAAGTGATGCATCCACTGCTGCCACATTAGAAAGAGCAAAAATCCCAGCCTGATTTGCACTGCACAGGTCTGGGCAAGCCCAGAGGCCAATTAAAAGTCTAGATTAAGGATTTAGTTCATGTACAGGGAGCCAGTGTGGGGCATCTCTAAATTCCAGATCTGGGATTAAGAGGTGCCTGTGATTAAGGAGGACCAGGAGTATGAATTTAAACTTCAACAGGATGTGAATGGTCCCCGTGGCTCTGTGTGGAGTCATTTCCCTCTTCTCAAACAAACAGGGAATCACAGAATCCCAGGATGGTTCGGGTGGGAAAGGACCTTAAATCCCATCCAGTGCCACCCCATCCATGGCAGGGACCCCTCCCACTGTCCCAGGCTGCTCCAGCCCCAGTGTCCAGCCTGGCCTGGGACATTCCAGGGATGCAGGGGCAGCCCCAGCTGCTCTGGCAATTCCAGCTCAGGCAGGAATTCCCAATTCCTAAGATGCCATCCATGGCTGCCCTCTGGCACTGGGAGCCATTCCCTGGCTCCTGTCCCTGCAGGCCTTGTCCCCAGTCCCTCTGCAGCTCTCCTGGAGCCCCTTCAGGCCCTGGAATGTTCTGGAAGCTCTCCCTGGATCCTTCTCCTCTCCAGGTGAGCACCCCCAGCTCTCCCAGCTGCTCAAACCCCACCCGGTTCTCACTCATCAATCTTCTGTAGGTGACAGCAGCACCTCAGTCTGCTTCACCCCTGGCAGGAATCCCGTGGAGCTTTGGGATGAGAATGGAAAACCCTCTGTCAGGGAAGGATTGGGAAGCTCCTGACCTTCAAAGATGTACTGGAACTTGTGCTGCTGCAGGCTGGCACTCATGGCCTCCTCGATGGCGCTGATGTCCTTGTTGAGCCGCACCACCAGCGGGTCGTAGTCCATGCTCTCCACGTTGGCCACGATGGCGTAATTCCCTTGTTTGGCCAGAGGGATCAGGTAGTGGAAGCAGTGAACCCTGTGAGGGAGAAACATCTCCATGCAGCAACCCCCATTTTAAAATATTTGTGGGATGCAGAGTGGTTTTTTCCCTTCTTCAAGCTGGTAAAAAAAACAACTTTAGGAGATGGGTGGTGATGTTTGTGTTAAAGGCATCCTCCTCTTGTCATTGTCCCATCTTCAGGCATGGATCCAACAGATCCTTGGTGATAGATCTGATCGCCATCATTCCACTGAATTTTGCCAAGATTCCCCAGCTTCCCATACAATGCCAGTCCTCCAACAAGAACTCCTTCCATGAAAACCTCATAAAACCTCGTAAAACATTCCATGAAAACCTCATAATAACTGTCAGGACCAGCAAGCCAGGGGTCATGGAATGATCATTAAAATTCCAAGATTGTGCCTATGCCCAAGCATCTCACACTACTGCAACTCCTTCCTGTTCACCAACGTGCCCAACCATCATCCCACCATGGAAGGAGAAATTCCATGCAGTTAAATCCCAACATGCCCAACCATCATCCCTCCATGGAAGGAGAAATTCCATGCAGTTAAATCCCTCCATGGAAGGAGAAATTCCATGCAGTTGAATCCCAA
>WEZZ01034761.1:45177-67234 GCA_013400585.1 Chloropsis cyanopogon
AGAAAAGAAAAGAAAAGAAAAGAAAAGAAAAGAAAAGAAAAGAAAAGAAAAGAAAAGAAAAGAAAAGAAAAGAAAAGAAAAGAAAAGAAAAGAAAGAAAAGAAAAACAGAAAAAAACAGAAAAAAAGAAAAGGAAAGCAAGAGGACAAAAGTGACCTAAGAACTCCCTGTGTCCTTAAAATCCAAGTGCAGGACAAGGGACAAAGGTGGAAAAAAGCATCCCGACCTCTGAGGTGGCAAGGAAGAGCTGGAGCCCCCATCAGCTGGGTAAACACTAATGATGAGCAGAGCCCAGACTGTCACCGGTGATAAAGAGCAGCCTAAACACTCTATTAGTTTTTCATTTGGGGAATTAATGTTTTTTACGGCGTGTGTACACTCGGCACTTAATGAATTGTCTCGTTAGCGCTGCCTGCGGAGCTCCTCGCCTGCCTCGGCTGCCGGGCATAAATTTCCCCAGGAAATTAGCACTTTAAAAAAAAGGCAATAACTCCTCCAAAAAGTGGTTTGTTTTCTGGTTTGCTGCGAAGATGCAGCCTTGGGAAAAAAAAAGGATTATTGGGGGGAAAAAAGGAATTTATTAAATAAAATAGAGGGGTAAAATAAAAGGTGTGTGGGGAGGTCCGAGCTCCATCCAGGAGGTTCGAGCTCCATCCTGGAAGGTTTGGTTGATCCACACTTTGAGCACTTTGCAGTCTGGAAAAAGGCTTGAAAGCCACACAAAAACAATTGGTTCATTAAAAAAAAAATTGCAAAGATCAGGTGTTTTTCACTAAAAAGATGGGTTTTATTCACTAAAGGAAGCAAAATTGTGCAGGGAGAATTAACAGCAGGATCCTAACACAGGAGTAGGAACAGAGTTCATTTCACTGTGGAAGGATTCCCTAAAAAATCCAGGATTTTCTGCTCCAGTGCTCCTCAAATGGGAAAATTCCTCTGTGGTAATTTTTTCTGTTTTCAGTCATTTATGATGTAACTTTCCCAGAACTTGCCCTTCTCAGAATTATTATTTCCTGGGCTGAATTCTATTATCTCAGAAGTGACTTGATTTTAAAATGTCCTTTCAGCTTCTTCTGAGTTCTGGGAAGGATTTTTTTGCCTGTGTTTCCCAATGTGCTTCACCAAATTTTCCTTAAAAACAGGGAAAATCACAGGTCAGTGGAGACACTTCCATCAATCTACAGCAAACCAAAAACTCACTCCCCTTTTCCTCAGAGTTTCCAGGATACTGAGCTGCACCTTCCCAAAAAATTCCCTCCAAACGCCCTGCAGGATTTCTCTGGGGCTCAGAGGGATGGATTTGCAAAAGAACCTTAAATCTCCCAATCATTCGGATTTAGTGGAAGAGAGAGGAATAAAATTCCTGAAATCAATCAGTGTCCTGATGCCCAGGAAGAAAAGAAAAATGAAAATAAATACAGTGAAACAGATCCTTAGCAATCATTTTTTTTACAATTATAGATAAAAGTGTTTTTTTGATGGCTGTTTGTTTTTAAGAGATTGGTTTGCAAAGCAAGAGGAGCAGCCCAGAGGGCTGGAAGACAAAGAACGAACGAGTTTTGTCCAAGGGAATCCAGAGGAAGGTGGGGATGGGAACATCCATGGGAATGACGAAGAGTTTTCAAATTGAGGGTGAAGAATGGGCAAGAAAAAGGGACGAGCACCAGGATGATCAGACTCAGCCTGATTTCCCCACAATTCCTGGTTATTTAGGAGACATTTCCCCACAATTCCTGGTTTTTTAAGAGACATTCCCCCAAATCCCAGAGGAATTTAGGTGCTGGTGAGATCAGAGTGACCCAATGGTGATGACAAACCCCGGCTGTAATTTTGAGTCCCCATCCTGTAATTTCACCAATTATTTCACCCCCTCCAGAGCAGGGCAAGGTGTCACCTGTGTCACACCGAGGAGGAGCAGGGGGGACTTTCTGCTCTCCATCTTTGCCATCAGGGAATCGTTTTCTCCAGAAGAGATGAAAGGATTTCATCAATGGGATGAACCAACAGGAGTGGCCAGCAGGTTCCTTGGAGCCATTCCCACAAAACCCCGATTTCCTGGCTGGAAAAGGGTTTGAAAGCTTTGCTAATGAGGTCGCTTATTTACATGACAATCCCCGGCGTTTAGGGTATGTATGAATGAGAGTAATTAGCGTAATGATGATGGTGAGTTAAGTGCTGACCCCACGGATCGATCCCGGCAGATTCCCGGTGCTGTGTCCCACAATAACCCACAAATGAGGATCCAGGCCAGGAAAACAGCGTCTGATTCCCTCATCCCATTAAATATTTGATGGAGGGAAGGCTCCAACCCATGGGAAAAGCTTCACTGCAGACATTCCAGAGGGGAAAAAAAAAAAAGCTCTGGAAGGCACCAGGAGATGACTTTGATGGGAAAACAGGAGCTTTGAGGTGTGGTGACAGTGTGGTTTCAATCCCCGAGCTCCAGCAAAGCAGAGCCGTTTATAAGCTATGAACTTTTCGTGCCAGAATTCTAAAATAAACCAAAACAATCTCCTCGTGCTCAGTTAAATCAAACCAGGCATTTTATCTTTGTGAAGTCAGCAGTTACCTGCTGGTCTTGAAGGTGTTTGAAGGCTTTGCTATCCCAATTTTTCCATGGTTTTAGTCCTCCAAAAGGCATCTCAACGAAGAGGGATGCAGCTGGACTCTTGTCCTCTGCCTGAATTGCTCTGCTCAGCTCTTGGCTGTAGAATCCTGGAATGGTTTGGGTGGGAAGGGACCTTAAAGTTCATCCAGTTCCAATCCCACGGGCAGGGACACCTCCCACTGTCCCAGGCTGCTCCAGCCCCAGGGTCCAGCCTGGCCTGGGACATTCCAGGGATGCAGGGGCAGCCCCAGCTGCTCTGGCAATTCCAGCCCAGGCAGGAATTCCCAATTCCCAAGATGCCATCCATGGCTGCCCTCTGGCACTGGGAGCCATTCCCTGGGTCCTGTCCCTGCAGGCCTTGTCCCCAGTCCCTCTGCAGCTCTCCTGGAGCCCCTTCAGGCCCTGGAATGTTCTGGAAGCTCTCCCAGCTGTTTGCAGCAGCTTTGCTAAGTCCAAGTACATTTATAGTTCTAGCAAAGCTATAAATGGTGATTAATTAGCAGCTGATCAGCCCTGGTTTTGTTTGGTTTGGACTTGGCAGATCCCATTTCACTCCGGGTGAGGGTGGCAGAGCTCCCTGTCCTTGCTCAAGGGCATTCCCACCTGGGAAACCCAGGAGACCAGGCAGGGACCCCATTCCTTCACTCAGCACCACCCCAAGCTCGCTGTGGAGCTGCTGGGCTTTGGAGCAGCCTGTGGAGAACATTGGGAATCTCTGAGCATCCCGGAGCAGGCACAGGCTGAGCTGTGGGATGGACAGAAAGATCTGTGGACACAAACCATGGCCAAGCAGATAAAATGCCCCAAAGGAGCTTTTCCTTTTTTCCTCTGCTTCTGCTGAGAACCAACAAGATCTGGGTGACTTTGTCCACCACCAGCAGCTCCCAGGCCAGGTTAATTCCTGCACCCAGGGCAGGGCCATCCATCGGGGCACAGCAAGCTGGGGATGATCACACAAAAGAGGTTCAGAGCACCTGGGAAGGGCAGCTGGCCAGGATTTGTGCTCTTCCAGAGGAGCCCCAACTGCTCAAGCAGTGGGAAAGAAGAAATATTGGAAAATAAGGCTATTAGTGAAGCTTAAATAAAAAGCTGTCACTTAGATTAAGTCATATTGAAGCAGTAGATATTCACCAAATAGTCAAAGCACTCAAGATTTACCTCGTTAATTTAATGGCAGATGGTTTGCATTTAGTGGAAATGTGCAGCTTTTTCTGGTTTAGACAGAAATTTACTTTTGTTGCAATAACAAAGCCACAGCATTCACCAAGTCCTTCCTCTGCCCCAGGGCAGGCCCGCGTTGATCATCTTTCAAATAAGGTTATCTATTAATATTTCTTTAAAAAAAAAAAATAAGTTCACCATGAGCAATCAATACAGCAAGATGTGCTACAACTTCAGTGACAGGAAAAAAAAAAAAAAATCAGCTGCAGCTTGAG
This sequence comes from Chloropsis cyanopogon, assembly GCA_013400585.1. Classification (NCBI taxonomy): domain Eukaryota; kingdom Metazoa; phylum Chordata; class Aves; order Passeriformes; family Irenidae; genus Chloropsis; species Chloropsis cyanopogon. Next base: position 49,221 of record WEZZ01034761.1, read on the forward strand.
AGAAATCGAGCCTCATTTAAGAGCTGAATTCAGTTCATTAGGGGGTTAAACACAAAGCCCTGCCTGAGCTCGGCACTGCTGGGTGGCCTGGCTGCAAAATGAAAGGCAGCAATTTCCCCTCCACACCGGGCCTGATTTTCATTTGTGCTGAAACCCCTCAGCAGCACTCTGGAGGGGCCTTAAAGTGACTTGAAATGACAGCTCCGTGTGGCAGAAAAAAGGGCCGCAGTGTCCATTTTGAAGCCATCGTTCCTGGAGTGGGGCAGGATGCTCCTTCTCAACCATCAGAGCCCACTGCAGGCTCAGGGAAGCAAAGGAGGGGCTGACGATCCTCCCGAGGCCACAGGATGGTCTCGATGCTCAGATGGCCCTCAGCAAGCTTTTAAAAGCATTTTGGGGTCTGTGGCTGGAAAATGAGATGCAAATGCTCAGTGTTATTGTTAATAAAGCCACAAAGTGGTAGAGAAATGCAGGATTTTGGTAAAAAGCTGTAGAAAACCTCAATTTTTCCTCCCGTTTTGGATTGAAGTCGTAGCTCACCCAAAATGGGCCTACGGGGGAAGCGCTGCCCATCTGCAGAGGAAAAGGGGAAAACGTCTTCCACACCCCACTGAAATTTGGGGTGAACAGAAGAAAATACCTGCTGTGGACACGGGATACAGCAGTGAAGAGGCTGAATGGCCTCAGGATGTGCTCTTGAAGAGATTTTCTCTTTGTGGAGAAGGCAGTGACAGGACAGGAGGTCCCTCCTCAGGCCCGTGGCTGTTTTTCCAGTTAGAACTGGAAATGCATTAAAATGCTGTTGTTCCTCATCAAGGATGACCCAGACAAGGCCCACACAGAGAAGGTGAACACGACACACCGAGCAAATAAAGATTTCTCCACACGAAGGGGCTGAGGGAAGGGCAGCTCCTGAGCTGTGACAGCCACGGACACTCGGTACAAATGCGAAAAGTTTAATCCCAATGAACCTTCTGGAAGAGAAACAACCCTGATTTAGCTGAGCTGGGGGAGCTCAGGGCCTGAGGGGGCTCCAGGAGAGCTGCAGAGGGACTGGGGACAAGGGACAGGAGCCAGGGACTGGCTCCCACTGCCAGAGGGCAGCCATGGATGGGATCTTGGGAATTGGGAATTCCTGGCTGGGCTGGAATTGCCAGAGCAGCTGGGGCTGCCCCTGCATCCCTGGAATGTCCAAGGCCAGGTTGGACATTGGAGCAGCCTGGGACAGTGGGAGGTGTCCTTGCCCATGGGGTGGGAACTGGATGGGATTTGAGGTCCCTTCCCATCCAAACCATTCCATGACAAAGCAATTCCAAACTCCGAGTTTAAGCCTGTCAGTCGTTCCCTGGTGATCACAACAATCTGAAGTCATGAGGTGCCAAGAGCAGCTGAATTTAAAGGGCAGCTCCAGCTCCAGAAGCCAACAGCTCATCTTTCATCCTCCTCCCTACACACAGCAAGCAATGGTCTCAAAAATGTTAAAAATCTTTTAAAAAAAGATTGTCCCAACTCCTTCATTGCTCATAATAATTCCTTCTCTAAAATCTTCAGGGAACCTCAGAAGGCTGAAGCTCCACAAAGGAAAAGGATGAGGTTGTGTTCTGTCTGCAGCTGACAAAGCACAGAAGATGAGGAGGGGAAACCCGACTTCCATTTTCCTATAAAACCCCTTTAAAAGTGACTCGACTTCCTCAGCAAATTCACCTTCTCCCAGCAACTTTAATCCTTAAATGGTTATTGTTAAAAAGGAGTTTGTATTCCCTCAAAAGACAAGAGCAGAGGGAAATGACTTTGTCATATCTGACTGGTTCGGGAAATAAAAATTCCAATTCTGAAGGGGAGCAGATAAGGGCAGAGCCATGGAAGAGCCATCAGCTCAGCAAACACCAAATAATGAACAGTGCAGACACTGCCCAGTGTGATAAACTCTCCATTAGCACAGCTGGCTTTAAATGAGGAATAATTGTGGCACGCCCACAGCCAGAGATTATTGAATTTTTATCTCTGGGCAGGGGCCTCTGACAGCCTCACCCCAAATCCACCAGCAGGTCACTCCCTTTTTTAGGGTTTCCCAAAATCAGACCTGCCCAGCTCCACCTTGTGCTTTGTGGATGTTCAGAGCTGTGCCTATAAATTCCCTGTTTGCATCCAAGGAAGCTTTGCTGGAAGAATTCCTGCCTTCCCCCAGGGCCACCAACTCCACATGGGCTGGTTGGGATTTGGGAATTTCACCAAAAATTCATTGCACCAAAAATTCAGGTCCTGAACACTTGGGTGATGCCCTGAGTGGGACCAGGACTGGATCTCAAGTTGTTGGGACAGAAAAGAGAAACAATGAAAAGATGAAAATTTCATTTATAAGCACAAGGTCAGGACAGCCTCTGTCATTTCCTACCACTGCCCCTTCTTCCCCTTGTTCCAGACACTCCTGGCATTTGTGTACAGACATTTTAGGATGAAGTTATTACAAAGGAAGATGAATTTTTATTGTCAGGAGGATGCTGCCAAGTGAAATATTACACTTTGTGCTTTTATGTTTATTCACCACTGTGTGGAATGTCCTTTCCATGGCCTGAAAGTCATGCTTGTGCCCTTTAATATCTGGAAAATATTGATTTATTAAAAAAACCTGAGTTTCAACCAGACCTGAAATTATAAATGATGTTTTATTTTAACAGCTCTGACTGTTAGAACATAAATCCTCAGCCCCAAGAACTCTCCTAGTAACTAAATAAATATTTGGCTACTGAACTTTGATAGCATTTCCCACTGGGTTTTGTTTAATTTTGTTATTTGTTTAGACTCCTCTAAATAGAGAGCAGAGCAAGTGTTGTCACCCAGGTATTGAGAAGTCAAAGTCTGGGTTACAGGAATATTACAGCTACCTGGAATGATTTGGGGTTTAATTGTTACTGATTGTATAACCTTAATTATCCTTCTGGATCCAAAGGATCTGATCATGGAAAGCTGAGTGAGGAGTTTTAAATCTTGCTCTAGAGCAGAGTTAGAAGCCATAGGAAGGATTTCAGTCACTCAGAGAGGCTCTGCTGCCAAGGGAAAATGATTTAATGGACATAAAACACTGTGACTTTATTCAACACCAGCAAATTTCCCTCATGAATTCCCTGAAAAAAAAGTCTGAGCTGATTTTCAACTCCCAACTCCCAGGAGAGCTCAGCTGCCCCCAGTCCCGGGCACCTTACCCAGGATTCTGCTCCAAATTTCCAAACCAAACTGCAGAAATTCCCTGTATCCTCACCACATTCCCCTGAGTCCCGGGATCCCCTGGAGCTGTGTGGATTTTTTATTCCATGCTTTTCTTTTTCCACCTCCTCAGCCGTCCCCTTGCACATCCTGAGACAGCAGAGGATGTTCAGTACTTGTAAAACACACGAGATTTAATTCCAGGGATGCTGGGCAGGAGGAAGAGCTCAAACCAAGACAAAGGTTGTTGGAGCCCTAGAAACTGAGAATTTGAGACTTTCTGTGCTGCCAGGCACTGACCCCCAGAGAACTCTGCATTGCCCTGAGGCCGTGGAGAAGCTTCCAAAATGGAATGGTAGAGGAGCTGGGATTGTGGGTGTGGAGTTTGAATAGAAGTGTGGGATATCACAGGGTGGAAACTCAGAGTTTAAGGGTTTAGAATACAGTAATAGATATAAAACAAGATGGAGGTTTCTTCACCTTCTTCTCCATGGGTTGGGTGGGATTGTGTCATTGGATAAAAAAGCTTCCATTGCAGGCCATGGGTGGTTGGTTATTGGGTTAAAAGTGAAAATAATTTAGGTGTCATCTCTTAATTGGACAGTTTAGCCTGAAAAGGCCTTGGAGAGAAAGTTCTTGGCCATTTTGTAGCTTGTTAGTAGAATGCTGTAGAACTCACAGCTTGTAGGACTGTAATCTAGATAAGAAATAATAAACATCTGAGTCTGAACAGCAAATATTGTCTCCAGAGCTTCCATCCCGACCTTGACAGAGGCAGAAAAGAAGATAAAAATGTGATAAAAGGCCACCTCGACATGGAGCAGCTTCTGGGAATCTTGGCAGGTGAGACCCAGCCTCTGGTGCTGGGAGGAGGTGGCAGCAGGGCTGTGGCTGGTTCCTGGTGGATTAGTGGCAGTGCAAAGGTTGGTCTGGGAACCAGCAGAGCTGAGCTCAGTCCCTGCCAAGCTTTTTGTGGACGTGGCTCTGTGCAGGCCCCACCGACCACAGCGAGGAGAGAAACCACACTGATCACATCCCCAGCCCTTCCCAGCCAAAAATCCTCACTGCTGAGGGAAGGAGTGAAATCCCAGGAGGATGAAATGATCCCACAAGGAAGGCCCTGGCAGGCAGGAGCAGCGCTGGGGTCTCCAGGCTCTGCTGTCTCTGCCCTCCTGGCACCTCACTTCACCCAGAAGGATATTCCTCTTTAAATCCCTTCCAATTGCTCCTGGAATTTCTAACCACGTGATCTTTTAAACATTCCAGTTGTCCTTGGGATTTTTAACACAGGTCTCTTTTGAAATATTCAGTGGCCTGGCGATGCTTTGATGCTTTGGAGCGAGTGAAACCTGCCTGGCACTGCTTCCTGCCCCAGGGAATGCCATCAGCAGGCACTGTGGGAAGCTCCAGGGCTGAAAGACTTTTCCAAGTTGGAAGTTGTCTGGGTTGTAAGATAAGTGTGTGTTCTATTTGCCACCTGTTAGAGCTGGGGCAGTTATCTCTGTTCATTGGGCAGTTTTTCTTTATCTCTTCCACAACCAACCCTCCCTCCAGGAGATATCTTCTGTCCATGGGCCATTAATTATTAATTATCTCCTGTCCATGGCCACTGAGTGTCCCTGCATGGCTGACACAATGCCATCATCCCATGGGAGATGCCCCGCCCAGGGGAGGAGCCAAGNGAGGCTGGAGAAAGCCGCCTTGGTGCGTCCTGCCAGCCACTCCAGGCTCTCGTGCAGGTTGGCCAAGGCTTTGAGGTCGCTGACGTCCCGCAGGATCTCCTGCTGAGGGATCAGTTTGTCCCCCAAATTCCCAATCAGAACTTCGGATTCTTTGCCAAACGCGGCCCTGAAATGGAAAGCAAAGCCCCATGAGGAAAGTGGAATCAGAAACAGCAGGAGAATCTTTTCTCTTATGAATCTTGGGAGTGAAGAGTTGTGTTTTGATATGGGAAATAAAATATTGGTTAGTTTTGTGTTGTAAAATTGTATAAAGTTTAAAAGTTAATAATACAAGCTATTATTACTAATATTTTTTAAAACTGATTTTTAATGTTTTAAACAATATTAGTAATATAAGTTGAATTTGTAATTAAAATGTTTTGAAAAGAGTTGAAAAGTTTTGACCACTGTGGTTACCTTAATAATTATGTGTTTTTATGTGTTTTTTAAATTCATTAGTGAAGAGAGTTGTAGTATTTAAAGGTTTTTTATTTGGTATAGGTTTTTTTCCTAAAATTTAATTTTGTTTGTAATAATCTGTGAATTGGATAATGAATTGAATAAACACTTGAATAATTTAACAATGTATTTTGTAATTTTTTTTTTAATTTTGTAAAGTTTAATTAAGTCCTCAGTTACACCTCAGGGGAGGTCAACCCAGCCCTTGTGGGACCATCCCAGGGATATTTTCTGAGGGAATTCCAGAGAAAAGAATTAGGGCCTATGAACAGCAAATATTGAAATTTTAAATATCTTCGAGGTTAAATGATAATGAAATGAGCTCTGCCATTCTCTGCTAACCACAGGACCTGCTTCCCTTTGGCTCCACTGCACTGTCCAGGCAGAATTATTCCCAATTCATCAGCAGTGCCAAGAGAAAGAAGCTGCAGCAGCAGTGAAGAAATCATGTTCCTTTGTGTTAGGAGAAAAGGCTGCTTGAATGGGAAGAGGATGACAAAAAAAAATGGGACGAGCAATTAATTTTATTTTGAAGCTTTCGGGAGGGATCTATTCAACCACCACCCATCCTGGAGGACGTTTCTAAGCCATCAATGGCTAAATCTGGCCCAGACCAATTATTATGATTTAAATTAATGCTACAGGAGCGTTCACACAGCACTGGGAGGAACTGGGGCTTCATAGATGATGCTCTGTGCAAACAGATACTGAGAAAAGATCTTTGTCCTAAAGCCTGGGCTGGAAAAAGCCACATTTCCCAGGAAATTCAGCGTGGATGACTTAATAAGCTTATCCTAAAGGCTTGCCATTGGAGCTCCTCTGCTCCAGTGTCACAAAATACTTCAATTAATGGCCAGGAGAACGGAATAAATGGAATAAAATGCATATTAGGATGAAAATGTTGGTTCTGTCAGCACCAGGCTGAGCTTGGCCATCCATTTTTGTCTGGCCAGGAATTTCCACTCAGCCAGCAGAGCCCACTGGAGCTTTGCTATCCCACACTGATGGAGCAGGAATCACAGGAAGAGCCAGGAGGGGCTTCCCAGGTGAGGAAATGAAGGATAAATGTGAAGGCAGGTGAGGACTGGATCCATGAAATTCAACTCAAGGGCTCTGCAGCCTCCCCCTGCTCCACTGGGGATGTTTGAAACCCCTGCCCGAGCTGCAAACCCTTCTGTGACCTCACAAATCCCATCTCTCCAGGCTGCATCCTCCCTGTCACGGGGCTTCCAGGCAGGGAAGGAGGGAAACGACGATCTGGGCAAATTAGAGTTGTTATTTTCAACAGCTTCTCCTCCTCCAGTTTTACAGCCAAGTGCCAATCAAGGAAGTGATGAACAGGGATGGGAATGTGCAGGCTTTGGAATCTCACAGGAGCTGAGCCATTCCCAGCATGCTGGGAAAGGGAATCTGCCTCCTTCCAGGCTTTCACTGGTGTGAAAGGTGGGAACAACCTGGTTTGGGCACAGAGAGATTTCTCCAAAAGAATTCCTGTTGGAAATATCGGAATTTTTCATTTGCTCTCCTGAGTTAGTTCTTGGAGTTGGGATGGAGGGGAAACTCCACCAGGTCACGGCTCAAATTAAAGATTCCTTTGGCAGCACTAATGCTGGGAATTCCTGCCCAGTACAACCAGCTGGCTCCTCCATTAGGTGAGAAAATGCTGCTCCCTTCATCACAATCAGAGCAGCACCAACCAGCAGGACAAGGATTTGCCTGGATTCAAAGTAACCCTTTCCTTCCCCAATCCAGGCACTTCCCTGACTTGGATCACAAAGACAACTCTCCACATGGCTTTGTGAGAATAACAGAGTGAGCAGGAATTGCACCAGGAAAAGCTGAGGTTGGATATTGGGAAGGTTTCTTCCCCCAAAAAGCTGCTCAGGGCAGGGGTGGAGTCCTCAGCCCTGGAGGGATTTAAAGCCATGTGCAGGTGGCACTTGGGGACATGGTCAGTGGTGGCCTTGGCAGGGCTGGGAATGGTTGGACCTCATGATCTTAAAGGTCTTTTCCAACCTAAATGATTCCATGATTCTCCTCACACCTGTGGACACGACAGCTACGAAAACACCATGAACTTGTTCCTGCTTTTTGCTGCTGCTCACCTTGAAACCCTTTCACAACTTGCCACGATATTTTACCTTATAAAATCCTCCTCCTCCTCTCTCTTGGGCCTCAGCTGCTTGGGCTGAGCCATGTTGCTCCAGTTGGGCAGGGATTTCAGGAGCCTGCTGATGTCGTCGTCCTTGGCCCAGGACGCGCTGATCACCAGCTTCTCGTCCGACTGCACGATGGTCCTGCAGGGAAAGAGCAACAGCCACCTCAGAGAGGAGCAAATCCTGCTTTTAGTGCCACTTCTAATTTAATTCTGTATTGTTCATTACATTCCAAATCACACAAAATGGGGATTAAGCAGCGAGGAAAGGATCCAGAGAGGAATTCCACACGGAGCTCACATGGAGGGGACAGGGTAGGAAATTCCCTTAAACATACAACTCCTGATGGACTTTGAGACATCTTTTAAGGGGAAAAGGGCTGTTTTCCTAAATTCTCCAAGCCTGGGAATTCAGTTTGGCACCCAGCTGGAGGAGGTCACCCTGCACTGGTGTCTCCATGGATGGTTCTCCTCTGGAATGGAGCTCAGCAGCCTCTGCCCATGGTGGAGTCACTGAGAGGTGGGACCAGCCCAGAACACCTGGCTGGAAGCCACCACCTCCCCCCAGCCTGGGCACCAGGGCTGAAGCAATGAAGACTCCAGGATCTTCTTTCCAAGTCATCCAAAGCATCTCCTGATGGAGATTCCAGCTAAATCCTCTGTGGGAAACTGAGCCAGGGATTGCAGCGTGCTCCAATTGGGAAGAATTTCCCTGTTTCATGTTTTTGGCAGGGTTAACTGATCTGAATTCCTGACTGGGAAATTCAGGAGACAAGCGGGATGCTGTATTTGGAGGAGTCAATCCAGGACCTTAAAGATTCTCATTTCCACCCCATCCACGGGCAGGGACACCTCCCACTGTCCCAGGCTGCTCCCAGCCCTGTCCAACCTTTCCTTGGACATTCCAGGGATGCAGGGGCAGCCCCAGCTGCTCTGGGAATTCCAGCCCAGCCAGGAATTCCCAATTCCCAAGATCCCATCCATGGCTGCCCTCTGGCACTGGGAGCCATTCCCTGTGTCCTGTGCCTGCAGGCCTTGTCCCCAGTCCCTCTGCAGCTCTCCTGGAGCCCCTTCAGGCCCTGGAATGTTCTGGAAGCTCTCCCTGGAGTTTTCTTTTCTCCAGGTGAGCATTCCCAGCTCTCCCAGCCTGGCTCCAGGTTGGGATGGACTGAGACACTCCCACACCCCAGCACCCCCTGACACAGACCTGGCAGAGCCATTCCAGCCACACTCTCCCGGATCCAGGCTGGAATGCTGGGGCAGAGGTGAGCTGACAGCAACATTCAGGTGGCGATTTGGGGAATAAATGGAAATAAAAACAACAACAACTGCGTTTTGCAAAGGAAAGCAGCGAGAAAGGCGCCGAGACAGGAGCCAGCTCTGATCCATCCTGAAGAGAACAGCTCATTTCTCTTCCCACCCTTTCCCCATCCACCAGGAAAACAAGCTCAGCTCAGGAACCGCACAGGATTTGTGAAAACGAATTTGTCACATGCACTCACAAACAAGTTTTCCTTCCCTTCAAGTTTCACGTTCAATCTGTCACACACAAAAGGCTGAGTTTTGTTTCCAGCCACACAAGACCTCGGCGTCAACATTCCCGTTTGGCCTTCTGCTGCTGGGAGGGAGTTGGGTGTTTTTCCACTCAGGGAAAAAAAAAAAAAAATTAAAAAAAAAAAGTGTTTTATTTTTCACCCTGGTGAAAACCGAGGGGAATAAAAGAGCTCCACCAGCAGCTCTGACATCTGAGATGGAAAAAGGGGATTTGATGATATCTGGGCATTGCTGTGCCAAGGCAAGACAACTGTTCCAGGGCTTTGTCCTCTGCACATTTAAATGACTGCAGTAATACTCTCCTTCCCTTGGGAGTCTATTTCACACTTGAACAAATCCAACTCTTGGACAGAAAACCTCCTGATACCGAGCTCGTGTTTTATTTTCCTCAATTTCATCCCATTACTCCCCGTTATTTCCCCTCTCAGCTCAGCTCTCTCCACATCCACTGTTTGCTCTCTTCAATTATTTCTGGCCTTATCGTGGCCCCTCAGACATCCATGACTCCAAGGCATCTTTGGGAGCGTCCTGATGGAGCTCCACAGAGCCACCTCTCTGCTTTATGATCCTTATTATCCTCAAAATCCCAATTGTTTGTGGAGCCAGGGCTGGGGGAGGAGACAGGAGAAGATGTTGGGATGTTCTGGCAAGCTGCAAACTCAGCCTGGTGTCTTTGCTTTTCCAGGCTAGACTTTTCCAAGAGCCTGATCCACGATTCTTGCTTTCCTCACCTTTTGGTGGTACCCATGGAATCCTGGAATGGTTTGGGTTGGAGGGACCTAGAGCCCATCCAGATCCACCTCCTGCCATGGACAGGGACACCTCTCACTGTCCCAGGGTGCTCCAAGCCCCAGTGTCCAACCTGGCCTTGGACATTCCAGGGGTGGGAAGTCCTCTCTGGCCAAGATCCATGGATCCACTGCAATCAGCGAGCTCCAAAGAAATCCATGGAGCAGCCCCAGCACTGCGTGGATCCCTTGGAATCACATCCCCACTCTTTCCCAGGCCTCCAACACCTCCTGATTTTTACTGATGTTGCTTTTACTCCAACCACCCCTCACCAAGAAGACGCTGAGGAGGTTGGAACACCCCTGATCTCCGTTGGACACCCAACTTTTCCCAACTCCCTTTTCCTACATTTTCTTCCCAGCTTCTCAGCCAGAGTTCACCCTCTGCACCTTCGATCAGTGCCATTCCAGTTTGGGTCCTTGAGTGAATTATCCCAGCTCAGGGTGACATCTTTTAGTACAGCTCAAACTCCTCCTTTCACCCCCACTCCCCTCATCCCAAACTCCTCTCTAATTTTTCCTACAGCTGACCTTGGCTGGATCCAAGCTGCTCCATCACTCCCCTCCTCAGAGGACAGAGGGTGGAAAAAAGATGGAAAAAAAAAAACTTTTATTGTGGAGCAGACATCATGAAATATGGAATATCGGCCTGGGACAGCTGTCCTGGATTTGTCTTTCCCAAAATCTTTCCCATTCCCAGCCTGCTGGTGAGGGGGAATGTTGGAGAGCCAGCCTTGATGCCGTGGCCAAAATCCTGGTGTGTGTCACACCCTCCCAGGTACCAATCCTGCACTGTCAGGAATCATTTCTTTTATGGGAAATAAAATGGGAATATCCCTGGGCACAGCTGGAGGGCCATGGCTTCCCAGCAGGAAACATCTGGAAGCCACGGGGGCTAATTGGGCTCCTCTGCCTCGTGCCAGGTGGATTTTTGGATGGTTTTTCCCTCTTTCCATGCCTAAGGTAATGTTTTCATGCTGCCAAAGGTTAAAAAGCAGCTGGGCTGGGCGCCCACAGCTTGAGGGGACACATTTACCCCAAAAAGAATCAAAAAGGCAACTTCAACCCCAAAAGTTCATGCAAGGAGGGGAAGATGCTAAGAAGCAGCAAAATGAGTGGTAAAAGCATTTCCTGGGGAATTAAAAAATCCTGTTTGGCTGCCACATTTTGGCTGAATTAATCTGCTCTTTCTCAATAAAAAAGGGGCTTAGATTTATTTTGCCTGGCTGGAAAGAGGAGGGGTTTCTTTTCTTCACCATTTTGAGTGATCCAGGTCCAGTTATTTCCCATTTTTCCCCCCAAATTTAGCTGAGTGTTCAACCAAAGGAGGTTGGTCACCAGAAGCTGCTTCCAGAGAGGGAGCTGAGCACTCCCAGAGGATTTAATCACTGTTTAAACTCTCTGAACCACATTTTGGTGATGCCCATCTCTTTTTAAGACTAAAAATGAGTCTTTTAAAAAAGTCTTTTTAAGACTTTTTAAAAAGACTCATTTGGATGAGGGATTCCTTTACTCAGAGCTTTCAGAGAGGTTCAAAAACGAACAAGGTGAGGATGAAGATGGGGAAGAAGGGGGTGGACACACAGGACAGAACTTAGAGATGACAACAAAATAAAAAATGTGCAATTTCAACCTGGACATGAGTAAATATTGGCAAATTTATGTAGAAGGACATGGAAAGAGATGAATTTTTGCATTTGAGACAGCAAATTTGGTCAGAGAAGGGTGCTGGCAGAAGATTAAAAAGAAGGGCTCATGTTAAGGGCAGCAACAGTGAACTGGGCAGGTTTCTCCTCTCAGTATCTCCAAAAATCCCATAAAAAATGGTTTTATACTCAGGTTTTTAACATAAAATGGTTTCAAACTCCAGAGTTGAGCTGCTCTCCTGGAAATCTGCTGGAGATGGGGGTTGGACATGGTTGGGAAGTGCTGCCAGCACGGCAGGAGGTTTGGGGGCTCCATCTCCCCTTTTAATTTGCATTTTCAGCCCCAGCCCCTCAGCAATTAGTCAGAAATCAGAGCTGACGTTTGTAAACAGTTTGGGTGGCAAGCTGGAACTGAAATTTTGGACAAAAAATGCGATTTGCAGGAGGCACCTCACCTACACTGAACTTCCAAAATTCGTCATCAATTAACACACGAGAGCTGCTATTCATAGCAATGTCCAATCCCATCCAGCCCCCTTAGGTTTGATATTTTTCTTTTTAAATCCCTGGAAAAACACGAGCCAAACGGAGCTCAGACATGAACAATCTCAGCTGCGCATTTCCCAGCGCTGACGTCCTTCCCGAGCTGTTCCCGCAGAGAACTCCGGATCAAATCCTGCCTGGAGGAGCCTCCCTTTGGATGCTTTTCACCCACATTTGCTCACGTTCCCCCTGCAGGAACAAATCCTACAAAAAACACCTCTCTGGCTTCCCAAATCCTCACTCTTTGCCATCCCAAGAGCTGCCCTTGCTCAGCTTTGCCGGACGGGATCGACTCCCAGCTCCAGGGAGTTCCTCCTGATTTTAGGGAGCTGTAAATAATCCTGACTCCACCCGTGGGGATCCAGGCCATCCTCTGGACTGTCCTGGGTGATGAGAGACCCTAGCAGGGGGCTCAGAGACCCTTGCATGGAGGGAAAAAACACCTTTGCCTTTGATTTTAGCCCTCGGGAAAAATTCTCATCAATATCTGAGAATTTACAAGCCACAGGAATTTAAGTAGAATGATAGTTAGCTTATCACAAGGTGGAAAAGTAGATTTTTAGGATGAGAGGTCAGAGGACAAGATGGAGGAATTTTGGGTGTGCCCTGTTCTTCTTTCTTCTCCTTCTGTCTCTCCATTTTCTCTGGTGATGAGGACATGTTTGATAGGTACAGAATAGCCACAAGTGGTTTTACCTTACTGATAGGTATTGGAACATTGTTGTAAACATGATATATGTAATTTCTACTATAAGAACTCAGAGACCTCCCCGTGGGAGGAAAAAAGGCAGAACCTGAGCTGCTGATCAGACCCTTGCAGCTCAGAAAGAAAATGTTTTGATAAGAAATAATAAACAACCTCAGAACACGAAAAAGACGGACTCCGGCTTTGTTCTTTGGCGGCGACAGAAAGGAAGAGGACACTGTGGGATGGTCTGGCCGCCCACCAGCCAGCCCAGACTCTCACATCCACCAACTTCACCAACACCAGGATTTCTCCATCCCAACACCCCGGGGAAAGCCCTGGAGCCAAGGGCAGGGCTGTGTGGAGCCCAGATCCCTGCAGAGGGCATAAGATCCCCGTGGATGGAAGAGGGAAACCGCCGGGAGCTGCTCCGCTCCCCTGCATTCCCGGGAATGGAGACGGATTTCTATTTCAGTCGTCTGCCAGCAGCAAAACGAGAACATTTCCTGTTTTTTCCTCACGCTGCAATCAGGAGATGGCCAAATTAGCGTTGTCCTAATTAGCCCTCAGCAGGTGCCAAAGCCAGGAATGGCAAAGGAAGGAAGGAAGGACCGTCAAGTTCAAGCCAAACAAATCAAATCCATTGTCTGGCTCCAGGCAGGGAAGTTTTGGGTGAAAAAAGGAATTTTTTGGACAATGGCACACGGGCAGTTCCTGATTTAGGGGGGTGTTCGGGCAAAGTTTAGCCTCTGCTCACTGCTATTGTTAATAATAATAATGATGATGATGTGCCCATTTGCCTGATGAAGTTTTTCCTGAATAAAATCAGGCAATGGGAAGTAATTTCTTGGTCAGGAAGCACAAGGGCTTTTTCAGGCTCAACAGCCATGGAGGGGATGATGTAGAACAGCCATTCCAGCCCTCATTCCTGCAGCAGCTTGTAGTGGTTTTTAATGGAATTATTTATCCCCCTGGGATGAGGCACGATCCTGGTTTTCCTGTCCAGGAGGGCTGCTTTACAGATGGATAACTGGGATGTCCTGACAAGTTATTTATTGATGTTTAATCAGGAAATCTCTGATAAATCAAGGACTTGAAGGGTTTAATCCATGGCCATGGATTGTGCTGCCTTGAATTTCCATGTTCTGTTTGGGGAATGTTCGGGAGGGATCATCCCAAAATCCCAGTGGAACAAGGACAGAGCATTTGGTGACTCCCTGTCAGTTAACAAAATTGTTTTGGGGAAACTTTCAGCAAACCCAGTGTGTGGATTCATGTGGTTACTGATTCCTAAAATCACTGAATCATTTAGGTTGGAAAAGGCCTCTAGGATTGAATCCAACCATTCCCAGCACTGCCAGGGCCACCCGTGTCCCCAGGTGCCACATCCACAGGGCTTTGAATCCCTCCAGGAATGGGGACTGCACCCTTTTGGGCAGCTCCGTCCAATGTCTGACCAACGTTTGAGAGAAGAAATTCTTCCTAATATCCAATCTAAATCTCTCCTGCTGCAACTTATGGCCACTTCCTCTCATCCTGAAATTCCTAAATTGCCATGAGACCTGAATACCCAAATCTCAGTAGGATGAATTCAAATAAAGCTGAAGTCCTTGCAAATGCTCAAATGAAGAATCTGAATTACTTTACCAGAGAACAAAAGGCACATTCATTTATTTTTATAGATGACACTTTAGACTCTCGGTGGCCAACTTGAGATCACCTTTTATCATGGAATTATGGGATGGTTTGGGTTGGAGGGGACTGTCCAGTGCCACCCCTGCCATGGCAGGGACACCTCCCAGTGTCCCAGGCTGCTCCAGCCCCAGTGTCCAGCCTGGCCTTGGACATTCCAGGGATCCAGGAGCAGCCCCAGCTGCTCTGGCAATTCCAGCCCAGGCAGGAATTCCCAATTCCCAAGATCCCATCCCTGGCTGCCCTCTGGCACTGGGAGCCATTCCCTGGGTCCTGTCCCTGCAGGCCTTGTCCCCAGTCCCTCTGCAGCTCTTCTGGAGCCCCTTCAGGCCCTGGCAGGTCTCACCCTGCCTGCCTAAGGGAAGAACAATTTCTAAGCCCTACCACCACTGCCATCCACATCTCAAGATCCTAAACCACCCTGTGAGGTGCATAAATCCACTGGGAAACCCCAACTCTTCACATTCCACTGACCACTATTCCAGCCTTTCCTTCCTAAAAGGAAACACCCTCAACCACCCGGCAGAGACGGCTCAAGAAGCAAATCCTGAGCGCTCCTGGCAGAAGAGCCAAGCCCAGAGAGCAGCAATTCCCCCCTGGGCCGTGTTCCTGGGCTGTACCTGTAGGCCAGGGTGCAGGTGTCCTTGTACTCCTGCAGCTTCACGCACACCATGTGGAGGAACTGGTCCGAGTAGGCGCTCAGGTCCTGCATGAGGTCCATCAGGTCCTGCACTGTCTTCTCCACAATCACCGTGCTCTGGGGAGGGGACAAAAGCCCAGGGGT
Organism: Chloropsis cyanopogon; assembly: GCA_013400585.1. Lineage (NCBI taxonomy): Eukaryota > Metazoa > Chordata > Aves > Passeriformes > Irenidae > Chloropsis > Chloropsis cyanopogon. The sequence continues at coordinate 64,452 of WEZZ01034761.1, forward strand.
GAGCAGCAGCTTGGTGAATCTTTTATCTCAGCCCTCCCCAGATTTGCTAATTGTTGTCACAGGTGCAAATTGCAGCTGATGCTCCCCGGCTGAGCAGGTGCTGGAGAGGCTCTGCCAGCAGCTCCTGTGAGGGTAAACAAGTGAGGGAAAGGAAAAAAACTGGGCAAGGAAGGAAGTGGTTTAAGGGTTTGAAGATCAGCTCAGAAAGTGGTTAAGGGTTTGAAGATCAGCTCAGAAAGTCTGGATTTCCGAGCCCCTTCCTGAAGTTTATCAGGTTTGTCCTTCATTAGGTGAAACCTCAAAAGGCAAAAAATTGTGATTTTTAGAGGTACACACAGCCCAAAGTGCTGCTCCACATTCTACAGAGCCTGAAATTACTGAGGTTGGAAGAGACCTCCCAGACCATCCAGTCCAACCTTTGATCAGTCCCCACCTTGCTACCACAAACAGAGCCCAGAGTGCCACTAATAAAGCCCTGAGGAGCAGGTTTGGTTTCCTCCAGCCTGCAGGAGGTACCATATCTCCAGCAATGTCCACAATTCTAACAGCTCCACATGAATTCTGGGATTTCTGAGGCCCCCACAAGGTGACTTGGCACAGTTTGTATTTATTTTACCCACTGTGTTTGATTTTGTTGCTGCAAAGAAGACAGGGAGGAGGTCATGGAAGTCCCAGGTTGATACAAATTGAATTATTAATGGTTTCAGTAGAGTGAAGGGTTATTCCTGAACTGCAGCAAAGGAAGATACTGAAGTGTTTGGGAACCCTGGTTGATTTGAGAAATTATGGACTCAAATTATATGGAAGGATCCCAGGGATTTGGAAAGAGTTCCTCTTCCTCTGTGTTCATCAGGATGTGAGGAGAAGATGGTGACTCAGAGCAGAATCTCATCAAACCCCACATGGCCCCACCAGCCACAACTCTGCCACATCCCACCAACCCAACTTCCACCTCTCTGCTGATTTCCTGATTAAAGTCCAGCACCATCTCCCTGATCCTGATCCTGCTCCTCCAGGAACTGATCCTGCTCTGCTCCCTGTCCCTGACTTGGTCAAAAAGCACCTTCCAACCTCGTCCTCTTTGAGAACTCTCCCAAATCCTTGGGATTGGGGGTTCCCTGAAGGCTCAGGCGCTGCCTGTGCTGCTCCTGGGATGTTCTTGGCTCCCAACTGCACTTGGAGAAAAAGAAGTTCATCCCATTCCACCCCTGCCATGGCATGAGGGACACCTCCCACTGTCCCAGGCTGCTCCAGCCCCAGTGTCCAGCCTGGCCTTGGACATTCCAGGGCTCCAGGGGCAGCCCCAGCTGCTCTGGCAATTCCAGCCCAGGCAGGAATTCCCAGTTCCCAAGATGCCATCCATGGCTGCCCTCTGGCACTGGGAGCCATTCCCTGGGTCCTGTCCCTGCAGGCCTTGTCCCCAGTCCCTCTGCAGCTCTCCTGGAGCCCCTTCAGGCCCTGGAATGTTCTGGAAGCTCTCCCTGGATCCTTCTCCTCTCCTGGTGAGCACCCCCAGCTCTCCCAGCCTGGATCCCTGGGAGCTGAGGGGCTCCAGCCCTGGAGCAGCTCCATGGATTCCTCACAGCTCCAGGTCCTGCTGTGTCCCCAGGGCTGGGACAGCTCTGCAGGTGAGGTCTCACCTGGGCAGAGCCTGGTGTGGTTTGAGATTAAAGCCAAGCCCAGGATGGGCTGAGAAATGTGGTGAGGGATTGAAGTCACCACTGATCCCTCAGGGATGAAAAAGAGAAGAAAATCCTCCCTAGCTCATGTGGCAGCACAGAAGACAAAAGCAATTCCTTTCCTTTTTTTGTGTGGATAATCAGATTTTTCCTTTTCCACTCGGATTTCAGTGGTGGGAGGCAGGTGGGGTTTCCAGCAGATCCATGGTATCAACTGATCTCCTGCAGCTTCCCAGGAGCAGGACCTGTCCTGCCAGGAATCCTCGTGTGAACCCTCCTGGGCTGGACACAAAACCACTCCAGGAGGAATCAAACCTGGCTTTGATCCAGCTCATTTTAATTTCTTTTCGTAACTCAGCATTTGGAAAAAAAACCAACAACCTAAAAACCCACGAGTGGATGTTAAAACAGAAAGTGTTGTGGTTTTTATGGAGTTTTTCCCACTCATTTTCCTCAACAACATTAAAATTCCAGCAAAGCTCCTGCCAGTATCTGGATTTTAGAATAAAGGGAACGCAAAGCTACGTGAATGATTTTAAAAAAAAATTATAAAAGGGGGAAGAAAGGGAATTACCATATGAAAGAAGACACTGCCAGATACGTAATGGCCATTTCCCTGTGACATCTTAACCTTTCCCAAAGCCCTGCTGCCACCTCTGCAGGTGTCCCTGGGGACACCCTGTCTGAGGAGGCTTTTGGGACAGCTGGATTGTTAGCTGGGCCAGCCTTGGAGCTTCTCAAAGTCCCCAGAATGAAAGGCAGCTCACACATTATCTATCCCAGAGCCACGATCCCATCTGGATTCGTTAACAGCACATGGATGTGATCAAAGCTTAATTTTATGGCGGGCCACTTCAATTGAGCTTTAAAAAAAAACCAAAAAAAACCAAAAAAAACCCAAAAAACCCCACACTAACAAGGAAACTCATCCCGGGAACAATATCCAGCCCCTCACACCTGAATCCCAACACCACGCCGAGGGGATGGCTCATTACTCCTCCAGCAAAGAGGCTGAAATCTGCTAAAAATAAAGAGGAATTCCTCCTGAGGCCGCCCTGTCCCTCAGCTGCGGTCGGGATAAAACAGAGATCTGGTTATCAGCGC
>WEZZ01034761.1:85450-102423 GCA_013400585.1 Chloropsis cyanopogon
CATGGCAGACCCTTGCTGAGGTGAACATGGCAGACTCTCTTTGAGGAGAACATGGCAGACTCTCTGAGGTGAACATGGCAGACTCTCACTGATGAGAACATGGCAGACTCTCTGAGGTGAACATGGCAGACTCTCGCTGAGGAGAACATGGCAGAATTGCTGAGGTGAGCATGGCAGACCCTTGCTGAGGTGAACATGGCAGACTCTCTCTGAGGTGAACATGGCAGACTCTTGCTGAGGAGAACAAAACATGTTGGTGGGCCCAGAGAGGACCAGGATCAATGTTTTGCTCCCAAATCTCAGTGGAAATCCTCCAGACCAGGCTGGATGGGGCTTGTAGCAAGGACAGTGGAAGATATCCCTGCTCATGGCAGCAGGGCTGGACTGAAAGGCCTTTAAAGGTCCCTTCCAGCCCTTTAAAGGTGCCTTTCAACCCAAAATATCCCCCAATTTAATGCTTCATCACTGAGCTAACGAGCGTTATCCAGTTCCTTCCATGACATGGAAGAGGCATCCAGTGATTTCAGGGATTAAGGGGATCCAGAGGCCTCAAACACGGGGCTGTTCCCTTCAGGTCAGACATTACTCACGTCTGTGGGATGCTTTGTGAAGCGTGACTTCGCTTTTGCAGATCTGAAGAGGATGAAAATAATTCTGCCTGCCAGGGGCACTGCTTGAAAATGTCCACACGCAACTCCCCTGCCCTGGGATGCACTGAAAGTTGAGTTTTTAAAATAAAAAATTGAAGCCCTGACGCTCTGCCTAAAGCAATTGCTTTTGTGCAGCTCAGAACTCCTCGGTGGAGAACTCGCACATCTGCAGCTGACTTACACAGGAGCCTTCTGAAAGCTTCCACAAAAGGCAGGAACTGCACTAAATGTTTCCCCCACCAGAGGAAAAATTATCTGAAAAAATATTGGAAGCAACAGGGAGAGTCAGACTCCCACCAAGAGATAATTTTGGCTCTCATTTTAAGCTAGAAAAGGAGATTTAGCACAAATTCTGCAGTCGGTGGGTTGTACCCTCTTGACATGAAAACATAAACAAGGGCTGAAAACATCTTGGTTGTAACACCATGCCACTGCAGAAAAAAAATTGAAATATGAGGCTCAGAACCATTAAAATGGCTTTAAAATGATCCTTGAATGGGAAAAACTCCAATGGATCAGCCATGCCTGCTCCTTAATGGATGCTGCTGGCAGGGAGCCAGCCTGGAAAGACAATTAATTTGTTTACACTAATAAATAATAACATCCAGCCTCCATCAAAGCGTGGAGCCATCAGCATTGGTGAGCCATCAAAAGCTGCTGGCTGGGACCATCCTTCTCCTTAATAACCACTCATTTGATGGGAAGAAAACATTCCAGAAGCTCTCAGGGATGTCTCCTTGGAAAGTCACAAGTGAGTGATTCCATGCATGGAGTGGGTGCTGTGGTAATTAGCTCCAGCAAGTCGTTATCCTCCAAAACAGCTGCACACCCTGACTTTTTAACGAGGCTTTTTTTTTTTTGGGGATTTTCAGCTGCTGGAGTTTGGCCAAAAAAGTATCAGGAGCATCATGCACACCATGCTGAGATAAGAAATAACGGAGGCTTTAAAGGAAAAGAAAAATCCCACTCTGCTGCTCCACAGCGATCCAATTTGCATTTTTTTGGAGATGGAGCAACAGGTTTTTAAGGCCAGTGACCACCTGGGCGGAAAGATTTATCACCTCGTTGAGAACCCTACAAGAACAGGCTGCAAGAAGCTGTCGAGGCACTTGTAGCCTAATTTAGGATCGATTTAAACAGTTACAGCCTGAAATTTAATGCTGAATAATTTCGAGACAAATGAGTTTCACGGTGATTCAGTCGCTCTGCAAAGGAAAAGGGTTTTACATTTGAGGAGTGAAGAATGGAAAACAAGGCGGTAAAATGGAATTTTTAGAGAGGACAATTTTTTTTTAAGGATCATCTTTACAGGAATGGGTGATTCATCTGTGAGGACACAATGCTTGAAAATCTCTTATCTCCCATCTAATTCAGCTCAAACATGCGCTGATAGAGACCCCAGAGCAGCCTTATCAGTGGGGGCTGATAAATTCCAATCACAGCCCAAGAAGCTTCAGACAGATCTTTGGGATTGCAAAGAGTGGGGTGGCTAAACCAGGAACCCACAAACAGGAAAAACCTTCATCCACCACATTTCCATCATACCCATGAGGTGATGGGGGCAAAGACTCCATGCTCCAGCACTGTCAAGCAGGAATAGCCTTTTTTTTTCCCCCTTTTAATGGAAAATCAATAGGATTATTTTAGGGAGTTATTTGGATGAGTTGGTTCAAAGAGGCAGCAATTTTTCTTCTCTTTTCAGAGAATTACCCTTTTCTAATGTCGGGAACAAGGAGACCTCCTGACCACGGACAGTTTGACCAAGAATAATTCCAGTTCAAAATGATTTCCATCCATCATGAGAAACAAATTGTAGGAACTGGATGAGAAAATTCCAAGCCACTCTGAGTCTTCAACCCCTAACGAACTTTAAGGCAATGTATTGATATTGTAGAACACATTTTCATGTGAAATGAAGCCACAAAAAATACTTTATCCATATTAAGGATACAATCCAGGGTTGTGTGCAGCTCCAAAACATCATTTCAATTCCTCCAAAGAGAATTTTGGCCCCTTTCTAAAGAAGCTGTTCCCCTCTAGAGACTTCTGGAAATGCTGTTCTAGGATTTGATTTTGCTTTGGCTCTGAAAGGACCATCCCAGCCCTGCTGTGCCCCAGATGGGCACAGAGTTAGTGACCATTAATCCATCAAAAATCCTGGAAATGGGAACAATAATACAGTTATCCCTATTATTGCATGGCATTATAATATCCCTGCGTTTTACAGCTGTAAACTGGGATAGAAAATGGCCACAGAAACCTTGGGATAAAGGTGCTGCTTCCTAAGGACTCTGCAGGTATTATCCATCCCTGATGAGAGGATTTCCCAGGAAAGAGAATAACTTCAAAGGATTAGAAGAGCTTGACATGACCAACAGCAAGAGTCAGTTCAAGAGTCAAGAGTCAGTCCCAGGCAACACACGAAATCCAGAATTTTGGGGTGGGATTCCACACTGCCCTGTTCCCCATGGAGTTGGGATGACAACTTGCTGCTTTCATCACTGCTCCACACTGGAGCTCAAAAAAGGTGTTTCAAAGGAGACTTCTCCTACAAACACTCCATCTCCAACCCAAATCCCTCACAGCTTTTTCTGATGTATCATATCAATCACCAACATGCTTGGGAGGATCTGATCCCACCCCTGCTCCTCCTGGGAGTTTGGAACGTGTGTTTAGCCTGATGGCACAGCTCTGTGACTGGCAGGTGTCCCCAGAACTTCTCAAGGAGACACACATGAAAATATTCCTTCCCAAGATCCCATCCATGGCTGCCCTCTGGCAGTGGGAGCCATTCCCTGTGTCCTGTCCCTGCAGGCCTTGTCCCCAGTCCCTCTGCAGCTCTCCTGGAGCCCCTTCAGGCCCTGCCAGGGGCTCTGAGCTCTCCCTGGATCCTTCTCCTCTCCAGGTGAGCACCCCCAGCTCTCCCAGCCTGGCTCCAGCCCTCAGAGCACCTCCAAAACCTCCTCTGGACGTGCTCCAACAGCTCCACGTTTTTCCTTATTGAATACACAACCAGGTGATGGCTGGACATGGACAACCATGTATCAGGAACAGTGTGGCCACAGGAGCAGGGAGGTCACTGTGCCCTGGGCTGGCCCTGCCGAGGGCACCTCGAGGGCTGTGCCCAGCCCCGGCCCCTCAGTGTGGGAATGACCTGGAGGGGCTGGAGCACAAACCCTGTGAGGAGCCCCTGAGGGAGCTGGGGGGGCTCAGCCTGGAGAAAAGGAGACCCAGGGGTGCCCTCAGCGCTCCCTGCAGCTCCTGAGAGGGGCTGGGGGCAGCTGGGGCTGGGCTCTGCCTGCAGCAGCACTGACAGAACCAGAGCACACAGCCTCAGGCTGGGCCAGGGGAAATCCAGGCTGGATGTTGGGAAAAAGCTTTGACAAAAAGGTGAGAAAGTTCTGGAATGGCTGCCCAGGGAGGTGCTGGAGTCACCATCCCTGGTGTGTTTAACAAAGCTTGGATGTGGCACTGGGGGCCAGGGGTTGGCTCAGGGGTTGGGGTTGGGCTGGACTCGATGGGCTTGAGAGGATCTCCCAACCTGGGGATTTATGAATTCTGTGATTCTGTGAATTCTGTGAACCAGGGATGCCCTGAACAGTCACTCATCTCCTACCTGCAGCAGAGGCCTCTGCACTCCCAGGATCTTCATGGTGTCGGCGTTGGCCAAGATTTTCAGGGGATCCGACGCCTTGGTGACGCCTTCGATCTCCTTGTTGATCTCGGCCAGGACCTGGTTGAGGAAGATGTTCTTGATGTACATGGTGAGGAACTCCCGCAGCGGGCACTGCTTGGCTGGGCCCAGCTCCATGGCGAACTCGATCTCCTGGATAAACCTGGAACACAGAAAGGGGAAGGAGAAACTGTAATTAAATCATGCAGATATTTTAGATTTGTTGGTGTTGACTTTGCCATTCCAACACTTCAGAGCTGAGCAGTGTGGGAATGATGACCATGGACTGTCCCAGCTTGAGGAATGAAGAGGAGAAAAGGTCCACAAGGTAGTTTTAGGAAAAAAAAAAAGAAGATAGAATACAAACAATTGGTGAGACAAAGACTAAATTGCTGGAGAAGGACAGATAAAATGAGAGAAAATCCACATCCCAGGCACAATTCCTGTTTGTGCCAAAAAAATTTGGCTTTTCCATTTTGGACATGCTGGGATGGTGTTCTGATAAAAATGAAATCAGCATTAAAAAAGCTAAGGTATCACAAATCCCTTTAAAAAGCCAAGCTTCCTTCTGGATGTGGTCAATTGATTCCCACAGGTGGGTTCCCCCACCTCTAAAGAGAATATTCCAGCTCAAAATCCAGAAAAAAACATGGAAAAAAAGGCAATGCCTATGCATGATGCCATTATCCTCCTGCATGATGGATGTCTGTGTTATGGTGTGTTTTTATCACCCTTTATTGTTCCACCCCAGGATCCCATTCCTGAGCACACAGAGCAGCAGGATGATTCTGGGAATATTTTAGCACCAAATGTTTGCCATCTCCTGGAAAATCTCTTTATTATTTCTGTGCTGCCATCTGGTTTACCAGGGAGGAGTTTATTCCAGAAATTACCTCGTCGTGTCTTTAACTACATCTGAGGCAGTGGAGTTGGTATTGCTTTCAAAATAATTAGGGATTGAGTATCAGGAGCCATAATGGGTTGAGATGTGCTGCTGTGAGTTGTGCTGAGGGAGGTTTAGGTTGGATATCAGGAAAAATGGGTGCACTGAGAAGTGCTCAGGAAGTGGAGCAGGCTGGCAGGGAAGTGTGGAGTCACCATCCCTGACAAAAATCAGGGATGTGGCACTTAGGACATGGTTTGGTGGTGAACAATGGTTGGATTTGATGATCTCAGAGGTCTTTTCCAACCTCAAGGATTCCATGATTTTATTTCTTCCCACTGACCCTACTCCCAAGCCCTTCAACGAGACCTGCTTAATTATCCAGAATTTTCTACCTCCACGTTCCTCACTCCAGAGGAGGTGCTTCCCTTCCCAGCACTGACTGAGGAGCCACTTCCCATGGATGATTTCTTTCCAATCTGAGCTCTTTTCTCCCTAAATCCTCCCCCTGTCGACTCCATGGGTCTGGAGTGACACATTTGGACAATGCAGCTTCTGTGGGGGGATCCCTTTGGAGCTCAGCTGGAAGATTGGTTCTCCAAAGAGAGAGATGCTGCAGGGAGGGAATGACAGAGCCAGGCAGCTTTATTCCCTGGATTTCACAGGGTGGGAACGGGAATCAGCTTTGTAAAAAGGGAACCAGCAGAGTTTTCTGGGAAGAGAGCAGAGATGATCCCAGAAATATCAGCGCTGATGTCACCAGCTCCGAGTGACACCACTCATGTCCTTAAGGGGACATTGCCAGGGTTGATGGGGCTGTGTTGAACTCATTTATCATGTCCTTTCATGGCTGTCAGTAAATCTCCTACTCTTCCTTTGTAAGTTTATTTACAGAGCACGAAACTCCCCCAAAATGTGAATTTTACTATTGAACCCCACTCAGGTGGGAAGGAGAAGCTCATAAGTTCAAACTGGGAATGAGCATCATCCAGCAAAGTGACAGAACAACTTTTAAACACTTCTAAAATCCAGGAAATGCTCAAAAAATGGCTAAACAAAGTAAAAGAAGCCTTTTAGAGGGAGAATGACCTACAACAGGAGTGGCAACTCCTCATCCCACAACATCCTGGTGGTGCTCCCGAGTGTCTCCTGCCCCACAGACTAAAAGTCAGTGCTGGAAAATGATGTCACCAAGAATTTTTGCTTCCCAGTGCCTGGCATTAATCACCATTCCCAATCCTTCCTAAAGATCTGTGCCTTCATCTCCAGAAAACTTCACCTTGATGTGTCCTATTAAGTTTTAACGTCTTGGCATGGACAAGACGAGAGTGGTTCACCTAATGCTGGTCAGGATCAAACCATATCCCTGCTTTCCTTGATAGGAACCATAAAATAATCATGGATTATGAGGCAGCTGCCAGACAGGGCTGGCTGAGGGGGGATTTGTGAGTGCTCAGCATCACTTGTGATAAAGAACAAATGATCAGGAGCTTAGGAAGCAGATTTCACCTCGATAGCAGCGGGAAGTTATTAAGAATGAAGAACTGGAGGATATGGATGGGAGACCTTCAGCTGGGATGCTCAAGGATAGTTTGATTAAATGATTATGGGAATGGAAACCGGTGAAGTCTTCATTTAATCCCTAAGATGTCTGCTGGGTGAAATGGAAGCAGAGAAAAGGTAAAGAAAAACAAGCTATGGATGTCAGAGTGTGGATTTCAGCAGGGAACGGCCCAGGAGTTCCTGGATTTGATGATCCAGTGGGACAAGTTACTTTTTACAGCCTCAGAGGACAGCTGGGACCTCATTTGCTGGGCTCTGCCGTGGTTCAGAGATGACCTCTCCAAATTTCCAGCAGGCAGGGTGAGTCCCACACTGCTCTGCACCCGAGGCAGCCGCTCTGGAGCTTCAACCTTCAGAATCCTGCTGGGCACAGGAGCAGGGGGCTCAAGCAAGAGTCACAAAATTCCAAGTGTAGGTGAGATTGGCACCAGGAATCCTTCTGGGACATTGACTGGCAGCAGTGGTGCACCCTCCGTGTCCTGGATTGGGAGGGTCACTCAGAATTCCATTAAGAACAGATTAAAAATGGAAAACATGATTTATTTTTGTATTTAAGAGAAGTGAGAGTTACCCATGGATCCCTGGAAGTGTCCAAGGCCAGGCTGGATGGGGCTTGGAGCACCCTGGGATAGTGGAAGATGTTGAGGTTGGAACTGGATGATCTTTAAGGTCCTTTTCAACTCAAACTATTCCATGATTCCATGAATTAGGGATGCAAAGTCCAACACTGAAAAAAGATGGGAGCTGCTTGTGTCACCTCGCTGTGCAGGACATCACTTTTGTCATCATTTTCAATGACACCATGGCCCAGCACTGCTCTTGTCAGCAGATCCTTGTCTTGTCCGAGGAATGGGATGGTCAGGGAACATCACAGCACTGGGAATTCCTGAGTCACACCAACACACAACTGTCACCTGAGTAAATGTGACACCAAGAGTCACCAAGTCCCACAGGGCACTCTGCTTCCCACTTCCCTCTTCTGCCTTCTCATCCCGTCACATCCCCCCTGTTTGGGGGAATTTTGCCATCAGTTCTCTTATTTTTCCTCTTATTTTCCATGGTTCCCAATCCCACTTGGTCATCCTGTGTCTGTCTACCAGAATCCCAGCAGGTTTGGGAGCCCAAAAAACTCCACGAGGGGAGAGAGAGTTGTCAGCTCAGGAACCAGCCCTTGCCTTTGGCTTGCTGAGCTCGGGCTGGAATTGTGTCCATTGGGAATTTTGGCTGCCATGAAGCAGAAGTGTGAGCACTCTACTTCTTTCAAGGGGTCCAAATAAACCAAATTTGGGGTTATTTTCTATGCCCTTTATCCAACAAGTTCCTCTTGCTGAAAAATGTGGAGATAGAAATTCCCAGCCAAAGCAAAATTCACCAGAATTCAACCAGAATCTCTCCTCCTTCTCAGAAAAAAACAAGTATCTCAGATCTATTTCTCTAAAAAATCAGCCCCAGTTGGCAATAAAAGATCAGCCAAAGTACAAGAAAGTGAAAATGAGTGTTTGAAATGGGAAATGTTGGGTGGCATTAAAGAGCCAGCAGATATTCCCTATTTTCTGCCTGGCAGACACAGCCACACACTGTGCTATTTATTTATTTCAATTTCAAATGCTGCTGGCTGCCTCACTCCAACAGAATTCAGCCTCTATAAAGAACAAGAAAGTGTTTAACAGCATGGAAAAAAAAAACATCCTGAGAGTCCTCTCCAAAAATGCTGTGTTACTCATCCAAGCCATCCGTGGAACTTTTAGATGTCAAAAAAAGGCAATTTGATCCACAGCTATCCCAATAATCAATATTTATCCCAGAGTGGTTTGGGTGGGAAGAGACCTCAAGGATCATCTCATTCCTGACCCCTCCCACTGTCCCAGGCTGCTCCAGCCCCAGTGTCCAGCCTGGCCTGGGACATTCCAGGGATGCAGGGGCAGCCCCAGCTGCTCTGGCAATTCCAGCCCAGGCAGGAATTCCCAATTCCCAAGATCCCATCCATGGCTGCCCTCTGGCACTGGGAGCCATTCCCTGGGTCCTGTCCCTGCAGGCCTTGTCCCCAGTCCCTCTGCAGCTCTCCTGGAGCCCCTTCAGGCCCTGGAATGTTCTGGAAGCTCTCCCTGGAATTTTCTCCTCTCCAGGTGAGCACCCCCAGCTCTCCGAGCCTGGATCCAGGACCATCAGTTGTGTCCCACCTTCAAAATGCAAAAATGCTTTGTCTGAATAAAAATTCAGATTGAGGGGTGTCACCAAATTCTGGATCATGGTCTCTGTAGATATTCCTGGGAATTGCCTGAAATCCTAAGAAAAGGCTCCTAGGGGTGTCCCTGCTCTGAAGGACACTTTTAGGAGATGTCACAGTGAGGATGGAGTTCTTCAACAGAGCAGCCAAGGGGAAAAAAAAAATAGAAATTTGCACCTTATCCTGAATTCAGAGCCTGCATTTTTAAAATGATGCACAATTTCCAACTTGTTTTATCCTCCTATAAAAGCATTTGAGGTGATTTGTGGCTGCAATTAAGCATTCCCCTTAGACAGAAAAGCACTTTCAGGGAAATGAAGTAGCTTTTGGTAAATGACAGTCATTTGGATTAAAAAAGAAAAAAAAAAAGTGCCTCATTTCAGAAAATTTAATTCATTCTAACTCACAACTTAATTGGCTGTGAGCACTGTCTTACCTAAGCTGAAAGTGTGGGATAAAAAGCATAAAACCTAAAAATGCTGCGTGGATTGATTTAGAAACCTACAACTCCTGCCTTCCCAAGGCTTTCTTCTGACTCCTTCTTCTCAGATGTCTTCTAAAAGATCATTAAAAGAAACTGAAGGCATTGGAAATGCAGAGCATCAATGACTCCTCGCCGTAATGATGATGGTAATAATATCTGAAATTCTCTCCTCAAACAAATGAATGACAGGAAAAAAAATCAAATATCCCAGAACCTTATTAAGGCAATTTTTTCTGACATCCAGCCCAAATTTACATTTCATTTTTGTGTGATCCTGAACTGTTCTCTGCCTTAGTCACTGAACATCCAAGTACCTGGGATGAACCTTCTGGGGAGCTTCCACAGAGCAAGGAAATGTTAAAGAATCATCAGAAATCCCTTGAACCCAGTTGCTGACAAAACAGAAAATTCCAAAATGGTTTTCCAGATTCAAGGAAATTAGGGATAAAATACCCAGGATTGTGAGTTCTGGAAAGTTTGAGGATATATTAAACAAAGAGAGAAACCTGGAAGATCCCACATTGTCCATGACACACTCAGGAAGCCACCTCACCTCAACAGTGGGAATTTTGGGAGAGGGTAAATGGAATCATGGAAAGAATTGGGTTGGAAAGGACCTGAAAGGTTCTCATTCCATTCCATCCATGGCAGGGACACCTCCCACTGTCCCAGGTGCTCCAGCCCCAGTGTCCAGCCTGGCCTGGGACATTCCAGGGATGCAGGGGCAGCCCCAGCTGCTCTGGCAATTCCAGCCCAGGCAGGAATTCCCAATTCCCAAGATCCCATCCCTGGCTGCCCTCTGGCACTGGGAGCCATTCCCTGGGTCCTGTCCCTGCAGGCCTTGTCCCCAGTCCCTCTGCAGCTCTCCTGGAGCCCCTTCAGGCCCTGGAAGGGCAAAGTGAGGCCTGGAGATGCTCCCAGACCAAAAGATCCTGATCATTACGCAAGTGCTGAACACAATAACTGCAATTAAATTCAAATAATTCACAGCAGCACATGGATCATGGCTCATTGCCACTGAAGACCAATCAATCAGATCCTAAAGTAACAAAACCCACATTATTTTGCCTAAAAATGTCACTGCAGGGAATTATTTTGGTCCACGATCAGCCACCTCAGGATTGATGTTTCACACCTTGCTGATAAACATCGTGGCCATGCAAGGTAATAGAGCTGATTCTGTACAAAGTCACTCCAAAGAGAGGAAAAAAGGGTTTAAGATCCTTTCTAGGTGACCCCAAAATGTGATTAAAATTAAAATTATCACCAAATGAAGTGTACATAGTTCTGGGAGACTCAAAGGAGTTTTTGCTAATTCAAATGTGTTTTAAATAATAGCAAAACTAGACCAAAAAAACCCAAAAATCACCAAATGCCAGACAAAAAGCATGAATTTTCTGCTGTTTTGAAATATTAAATAGCCTAGAAAACATGCAGGAAGGTGACAACCAGAGGAATGACTGCTGCTAGCAGCAAACACAACATTTGGGGTGTTTTTCTCTGAATTATTAATTAGTAATTAATTACAAGTAGCTGGCAGCACCAGCCAGAGTTGTTCCCATAACCCCAAGCTGAGTTTAATGGGTTATTTTGGATAAATCACCAAATTCAGCCCTTCCCCTGTACAAACACAAATTCCCAAACCATAAAAAGGCTCAAACTACTCGAGATAATTCTTTTGGTTCCTGTGAAAAGGTTCTATGTCCCCACAGAGCTGAGAGCTTTAGTGCTGGAAGATGAAAGAGCCCAGGACTTCTCTTTTTTAACAGCAGCTAAGAAAATACAAGATTTAAAGAATTGATTTCTGTGTTGTGGTTGCTCAGCCATGAGATTGGAGGTAAGAAATGCCTCCTTCCCCCTGCAGGTGTGACAGAAAAATCAGTGTTTCGTTGTCTCTGAGGTCCTGCAAACACCCACAAACACCCTGGGAAAAAAAAATTAAATTAAAATTTAGCTCTCAACTGCTCTGCTAAAAATATTGTTTCTTTAATGCTCAGCTGCCACCTGAAGGACACAAATTTCTGATGTAACGGGACTCTCTCAAGGTGCAATTTCTTCTGATGTCTCCAGAGGGGAATATTGGCTTGTATTTGGGAGCAGGGAGGCAGAATTAACCAGATCTAGAGATTCATGAATGGAGAAATGCTCACCTCGTGCCCTGCAGCTCAGAATCCTCCCTCAGCCTTCCCAAATATCCCAAGACCCCACCCAGTGGAAGTTTCTGGCGTGGTTGGATGGATGCTCAGACCTCCTGCTCTCCACCCTCTCATCCCTCGCGAGGGCAGGAGGGAAATTCAGGAACCAGCAGCAATTCCGTGTTTTCCCAAAGCTCAGGAGGGATTTTCCCAAAGTGGGGAAATCTGAACGAGGAGCAGCCAGGAGTTTGGGGAGCCTCTTGGAGAAAATGAGTGCCAAAAGGGAGAAAATGAGTTTCTAAAGGAACAAAGTGGTACAACTTGGAGTTGGCACTGTGAGAGGAAGGCAGCCCTGGGAAATGGGAAAAAAAAAAAGGGGAAAATATTGTGTGGGACAAGGGAACGGGGCTGCTTCACGGAAGGAATGGCTTCATGGGTTTGAGCTGAAATAAATGGGAGATTGGGAAGGAATTCCTGGCTGGGCTGGAATTCCCAGAGAAGCTGTGGCTGCTCCTGGATCTCTGAAGTGTCCATGGCCAGGTTGGAGCAGCCTGGGACAGTGGGAGGTGTCCCTGCCCACGGCAGGGGTGGCACTTGGGATGAGCTTTAAGGTTCCTCCATCCCAAACCGTTCTGGGACTGGTGTTGGCTTTCACACCCCAGTTGGAGAAAGTTGGAGTTGGCTCCACATCTTTGCAGAGGTTTTAGATCAAACCTGATCAAACTCAAGCTTTGTTTGGGCCCTAAAGACTCTCTGAGCCCAACCCCTGTCCCTGGTGAGCAGCAGAACTGAGCAAGCCCAGCTCCTGTTCCAGCCACCTCTTTGCTTCTCTGTACCAAATTTCTCCTGTCCCATCCTTGAATCCCTAAATTTCCAGCCCAAAACCGGACTGAGGTGGAGCCAAGTTGCGTGCAAGTGACAAGATTGCTCTGAGGTGGAGATGATAACCCAAAATGACCACTGGACTAAATCACCCTCTTGATCCATTTGTGGTTTAAATCCAATCTTGCAGAAGATAAATGCCCCCAGTACTCCATCAATCCCTCTCTCTAAAGGTCTGTGATGTCCTTGTTTTGTGTGAACCCAGGGCATGAAGCCAAACCTGGAGGATTCCACCATTTCTCCTTTTTTTTTAAAGTTATATAAAAGCAAAGTCAAGGCTTTCTTTCCCACAATAGGTAACACCACGTCTCTAGTGCAGGGTAGAAGACACATCCAGCCCTGCTTTAAAACCACTGTAATTTGAAACAATCCCAACAATTCCACAGCGATTCCTGCCCATCACACAGAAATCTTGTGAGGCAGCATTAAATGTGTGTAAAACACTGGGGTATCACAGCAATAATTATGTTAACAGAGCCACCATATAATGTCACCCTATTAACCAAGTGAAACGTGAAGTTCACTAACTTCAGCTTTTCCTATTATTAAACCCCATTTCCTTTAATGTCCCGTTACATTCAGTTTGTTGACCACCACTGGAATGTAATGACACCCCCCACAACTTCACATTTTCTCCTGAGCACAACAGCTCTGTAAAAATTAACTTGTTATTCCCATTATTTTTTTTTTTTGTCAATGGGATCTGGCGGCTCGTCCTTTGTGCTCCAACCCCCCAGCTCTCAATCTGGCCCCGTTTAAAAAGCAACATATGCTGAGGATAAATCTCTCAAATGGCTCTGTTAATAGAGGAGCTGTAGTGACAGCTTTACGAATGGGCCAGAATAACTGGGGGTTATTCCACTGTGGTATTCAGATTTGGATTGGGAATGCAGGGATGGCTTTGGAAGAACAACTGGGACCAGCCAGAGGTTTCAAAGGCCCTGGATTTGGTGTGGCAGATTCTGTGAGCCTACAAGAGGCAGGATCAGATCAGACTGCAAAGATGTCTGTGCCCGTGACTCCAATTAGTCCTGTCTGCCTGGTGCTGACATTCCAATAAATCAGTGGGCAGATGGCACAGCCCCTCATTAGCATCCCACTGAGTCTCCGGAGTGGGGACAGCCAGCTAAATCCTAAAAACACACCAGGGCAAAGGAAAATCCAAACTGAGGTTGTAACTCCAGAGCCCACCTGGAGACAATGCTGGAGTAGCTTGGTGGAGCTCCAGGAGGACTTGGGACAGGTTGAGATGTCCCGTTAGGGACACCTCGGGTGGGATCACAGCCTGTGGCACCACCAGGGTAGTGTGAGGGGTGGTCCTGGCTGCTCTCTCACAGCACTTGGATTTTCTCTCATCCAACGTGGAGAGAAGGCCAGCTGAACATTCCATAACCCATATCCATGGGAGAATTTGGAGGAACAGAGTTCTGTGGACAAACCTGTGGAATTCCCAGACTATTTCATTGAACAGCTGGAAATAAGACACCATCACTTCAGAAATCTCTGGCAGAGCATGAATTCCCTCCATCCCAGGCAACACCAAGTTCATTCTTTCATCAAGTAACCCTCTTTGTCACATCTTAGTCATGTACCCAAAACTGTTGGTGTGACCCTGAAACACCTGGGAAGGAGTAGAACAACACAGATCCCAAATAATTTCCATTCCTTACTGCCTGACTTGAGGATCTGGATAGGGCAAACACAGAATCATTCAGGTTGGAAAAACCCTCTGAGATCATCGAGTCCAGCCATTCCCAGCCCTGCCAAGGCCACCACTGACCCCTGTCCCCAAGTGCCACATCCACAGGGCTTTGAAATCCCTCCAGGAATGGGAATTCCAACCCAGCTTTACAACCCCTTCCATTGAGGAATTTTCCCTAAAATCCCCCCTGAGCTCCCCTGGCCCAGCCTGGGGCCGTTCCCTCTCCTCCTGTCCCTGTTCCCTGGGAGCAGAGCCCGACCCCCCCGGCTGTCCCCTCCTGGCAGGAGCTGTGCAGAGCCACAAGGTCCCCCCTGAGCCTCCTGTGCTCCAGGCTCAGCCCCTTCCCAGCTCCCTCAGCCCTTCCTGGGGCTCCAGACCCTTCCCAGCTCCATTCCCTGGACACTCCAGCCCCTCCAGGTCTCTCCTGTCTGGAGCTGTCCCCAGAATTCCAGAGTGTCCTTTAGGGACAGCCCTGAGGCTGTGCCCACACTGGGGCTGGCACAGCCCAGGGGTCACTGGTCTCTTGCCCACCTGGGCACAAGAGTTTGGTTTTGGCCACACTCAATCCCATGGAAATTATGACAGAAGAGAGCAGGGACAACACAAATCCCTCCAGGACAGCCAGGTAAGGAACCACACACTCCAGTGCATCAATGGGAGCATGAGGACTTTCCTTTCTCCCCAACCCTGGGCACACAACACCACAGAGGAGACAAAACAGGTTTTCCACAGAAGCTGAGGCTGCCCCTGGATCTCTGGAAGTGTCCAAGGCCAGGCTGGACAGGGCTTGGAGCAACTTGGGATAGTGGAAGTGTCCCTGCCCATGGCAGGGGGTGGAATGAGATGAAATTTAAGGTCCCTTCTCACCTAAACCATTCTGTGGTGTTCAGTTCCAGGTGAACACAAAGATTTACAAAGAGCTGCCAGGGTAACAATTCTGCACTTTTGAGGTCATGATCCAGCCAGGTGACTTTAACCTACTCACAGCTCCAAGCTAATCACTTCCATTAGTTAATTGGCTGAAAAACTGAGCTCGGTTGGGACACACCAATATTGCCATTTAGGAAGGCAAGAACCAGTGGTCAAAGACCCAGCTGTGCTCCAGGCTCTCATCATTAATAAATTCACACCTTGACCACAGAGCCAGAGTTTGCAGCTCTGGCTCAAAATGCTCAAAAATACAACTGGAAGTTTCCCACATGAAGGAATTTATGGCAAGGAAACACCACCAGGATTTTTTTGCCCCTCTAGAGGGTTGAGAGGAGGCTCAGTGGGTTCCTTTTACAAGGAGGAGTGTTTGCAGGATGTGTTTGGGGAAAACAGAATCAGCTTCCAGAGGAAACAGAGATGAAAAACCGGGATCTGGGATTGCCTTGGATCTTCCACCTCATTTGGCATCCAGGGTCTGGGCCAGGCTAATGAGGAGAATGGATTTGCACCAGCCCTGTGCTACTGGAGGCAGCAAATTTGGACAAATTGGATGCTGTGCCTCCATTAAGGATCCCATTCCTCTTCTCCAAGGAGTGAAGGCATTTGCTCCAATGGCCTCAACACCAGGAGTTACATTATTCCAAATAAAACTAATTTCACTAATTCCCATTTGTGGCTGACATTTTTTTTCCCCAAATCCTGATCCTCAAACCTGGAATGAGGAATTCCTGACAGCTGGTGTCTCCTGCCCAAAGGAGTGATCCTCACAAATCCCACTTAATTCATTACCTAATAAAGCTGCTGCAAACAAGAGCACAAACACATCCAGGGCTGTTATTGCCAGTGGGAAAACGATTTCCTGCCCCTGGGAAATGTCACTGGATGTTCATGTGTGTGTCAGGTTGATTATCCCATAATTACAGTGCACAGCTGACACATGGCACACGAGGAGCAGGTTTGGTTCTCTCAACAGGGAATTGTGGAAAATGGGGCTGGAAGGACAGAGTAAGGCACGCTCTGGCTCTTAATTACAGATTATCACATCAAAGGGCGGTGTTTTGGTGTGACAAGAAATTATCTTTACACACAGACACAGAGCAGACCCCAGGTATTGACCAGGAATATTCCTCTCAAATCCAGCTGGAAGGGGCTGCTCAGATTTTTGTGAGGTTGTAGAGAATTCCCATCCCATAATGAGAGGCACAAAGTGGTGACCCTGCCACTGTCCCCATCCTCCCCCTGCCACAAATCAGTATTTGGAAAGGGACAGGTCCCATCCTTTTCCACGTTAAGGTCACGTGTCAGTACTTCCCGACATCTGGGAACTCTCCATGGAATGGTTTCGGTTGGAAGGGATCTGGAAAATCATCTCATTCCCCCCCATCCATGGCAGGGACACCTCCCACTGTCCCAGGCTGCTCCAGCCCCAGTGTCCAGCCTGGCCTGGGACATTCCAGGGATGCAGGGGCAGCCCCAGCTGCTCTGGGAATTCCAGCCCAGGCAGGAATTCCCAATTCCCAAGATCCCATCCATGGCTGCCCTCTGGCACTGGGAGCCATTCCCTGGGTCCTGTCCCTGCAGGCCTTGTCCCCAGCCCCTCTGCAGCTCTCCTGGAGCCCCTTCAGGCCCTGGAATGTTCTGGAAGCTCTCCCATCATCACCCACTGGGAGAGGAACCCTGCAGTGAAACGTGTCCATAATTACCTCAAGGATGGGGAATCTCCCCTTCCTGACAGGATTGACACTAATTAAGGATAGGAACAGATGGGTTGATCCAGCAGGATTTCACCCATGCCCTGCCCTGCCAGGCAGCACCACTCCTGCTGGGATGGGATGGGATCCATG
>WEZZ01034763.1:0-13397 GCA_013400585.1 Chloropsis cyanopogon
ATATATATATATATATATTCAGGGTAATTGTGTGATACTTCATTAGTGTCCAAAATTTACTGTGGCTTGTTTTTCTTTCTTGTGTTTAGGGGGAGGCACATTATGTACATTGCAATAAAATGCAGCCATACAAAAGCAATCAAATTCTGAGTGTCAGGATAGGTAAAAAACCATTCTTATTCACAGTCCTAGGATGATTGCATAAATGATGTTTGGTACTGTATTAAATATGAAAGAAAATACTAGATCACAAACCCTTTAAATGAGAATTTATTCTTTCTGTGGAAAAAAAAAACATTATCAGAAAAATAATAAAACATGATGATGCAAGTCTGAAAATTACTATGTATTCCTTTACTGTATGTAAAACTGACAGAGGAGCAGTTTCTAAGCCTCTGATGAATGATCCTTTCTGACCTTCTGAAATGTTTCTCTTCTGAATAAACATTAGAAACTGTAGATAATTTATGAGAATTAGGATATATTGCCCAAGGTGCACTCATGAGTGATTAAATTATCTCTGTAAACTGATTTGCAATGCGTCTGACTTGTGTGTGGGAGTAAGTAAATGGCTCGGTGCTCTGATAATGGGACTACATTTTTATTACAAATTCTGTTGAAATTGAAACAGGCTGCATTCAGCCAGATACCAAAGGGCTTTAAACAAATTCCAGACAGAAACCAGGTCTCACCCTAGTACATGTCCTAACTACTAAGCATCAACATTTTTCTGTTATGCTGTCTAAAACTTTCAGTTGGCTCCTTTGGGTAGTTAAATTCCGTACTAAAGGCAGGCAGCTCCAGAAGGACCTCACCACAGGACCTCCAGAAGGTCTAAGTGAGTGAATAAAAAAAAAATACACAGTCATCAGTATAGATTACTCTGTTAAAGTGAAGTGCCTCTAGAGAAAAAAATAATCTCTGTGTGTGGGATGCTGAGCTCAAAACTGGCAGTTGCAGCTCCAGGAGGTGATGCTGAAGTTGCTGGTTCTGTGGAACCACAGGCAGCGATGTGCCCTCAGAGTGCTGGGTGTTGGGAAGTATGGTGGGAGTAGGCTGAATACTGGCCAGGTTTCCCCTGTCAGCATCCCATACTTCAGCTGTGTTTACTTCCTGTTAAACAAGCAGACACAACCTTCCAGCACTGTTGTTGAACATTAGGATATGCTAGAGTGGTTGCAAGATCTGTATTTCCTATAACCTGTAGATTTCCTTGTATCCAGATGACAATTTGCTCATCATGATGTCTGTATAAAATCCCTGGATGAGACACCAGCTTGCCATCATGTGCTGACCTCGGCTTCCAGTACAGCTAGCAAACCCCACTGTATTAGTTGTCAGCCTGGACATTAGGTGTTATAAGGACTAACTCCTAGGTGCCCACGTTCTTTCTATCTGTATTTCTTCATACTGCCAACATTCAGTGGTGTATATGTGCACAGTCAGTTTTTTTTTCCTCAGTTTCCTATCTCGCAGAGAGGTTTCCAGATGCTTATTGCAGTGTTTATTGTTATGGCTGAATGGTTTTACTGTGTTTTTGTTAAAGGGCTGAAACCCTGACCGTGCGCGGAGAATGAACTTTTCCTATCGAGACAAATTCTCTTCTGTACTACCATAGTTGGACATGAGTTACTAGAATTCTGTGTTCACATAAAATGTAATGCTTCTAGGGTGTAGCTTGGAGTGAACAGGAGAAGTGGTCTTAAATATATACTCCTGTGTGTTTTCTATAGCAATGTGAACAATTGGTTTGCCATATGCAATGTTTGGCATGTTTCAGTCCCAAATATAAAAAGGATTGAACTATCCATTAATAATAAATCAAATTCTTTGAAGTTTTTAGATAGAAATCTGGAAAGATAACATTTATTCCCAAGCAATTATGATTGAAAATATATGCATCATTTAAAGCTGCTGTCAAGTGGTTTCTTGCTTAATTGGCTGTAAAACATTAACTGAGTGTTCTACATTCAGCCTTCAGTAACAAAGCAGAAGATGCATACTCTGTATTATGTATATTATGTAATAAATAGTTGTGTATTATCTATATTATGCATAATTCAAGATGCATAACATGCATAATCTCTATTAAGACAATCCATTATAACTGCATATCCAGATTATAGATACATCTTCTTTCATTCAATAGAAAACAGTTTTGTATACTTAACCAAATCTTCTTATTTCTGCAGCAGAGAAACACATTCCCTAGGTTTACAGGAGGATAGAAAAATATCAGCATGTCTAAATCTGTGTATATTTCATATCAGTTCCAAGAAATGTCTATCCTCATTTATCCAGATATATACAGAGATCTGCAGAACATTAGGTACTTAGGCAAAACTCCCATTCTGGTTAGAGCTTTATCTGATGAATCATAAAATTATGAAATATCCTGAGTCAGAAGGGACCCACAAGGAACATCAGGTCCACCTTTTGGCCTTGCACAGGACAGCCTCAAGAATCACACTGTGAGCTGACTTTGACCAATGACTGTGTTGTCTTCCAGGTGTTTTTCAATACCTCCCAGAATAATCTTCTCCTTGATTTTACAAGACGCTGAAGTGAGACTGACAGGCTCGACTTCCTTGCCCTTTGTGAAAATTGTGACAATGTTTGCCAGCTTCCAGTCAACAGGGACCTTTCCAGATTCCCAAAACTGTTCAAAAATCATTGAGAGAGGTCTTGCAATGACTCAGACAGGTCTTTGGGTACCCTGGGATGAATCCAATCAGCCCCATAAACTCACAGAGATCCAGCTGGAGCAGCAAATCCCACAAGTTCAGGGTTGGCTGTGTGTTTACCATTCTTGCATTCCTGCCGCGTGAGGACCCCCTGAGCCTGCCATCAGTGTTGAAGGCTGAGGCAGAGAAAGAATTTGGTATCTCTGCTCTGTGTCCCTGTTTGTGAGATGACCATCCTCATCAAATAAAAGGCCAATGTTTTTTCTGATCTGCCCTTTGCCATTAATGTATTTTGAAAACACTAAGTTAGATATCCAACCTCTTAAACTCTTCTTTTTCCTTCCCCTCTTTTTGTTCACCACCTGGCCTGCATTCTCATAATTTAACCACCTGTGATTTTAACTCCTAACTCCAGAAACAATGATTAAAAAGGCTTTAGGAAATATGCTATTTGACATAAGCAGACATAACCACATTCTTTCAAGACAGAAAACAGAGCCTTCTTATGCCTTGATACCTAATAGTTTAGGAACACATAATTACCTTCATGTAAGGAAAATAATCTCCTTAAGATGGTTCAGTTGGCACTCAACCATCAATCCATTTTTTGTTTGCACTCATTCCTTATACTTGCCTGACACCTTTGTTTCATTTAAATACAAATCTAGCACCACACTTCCTAAATGCAGAAAGGATGATGCAGGGGAGGCATCACTAGCTGTTGGTTGGCATATGTTCTGTGACAAGAATGCAGTTGTATTATCTGGTTGCTCGGATCTGTTTTGAGGGATAATCCTAAACAAAGGATCTTTCATGATACATTGAGTCTAAGGACGTGTATTCCACTTGCACTAGTGGCTAGTACCTGATGTGACAGAGGAAGATAAAAGGGGACAGATTATGGCAGCTAAATGAAGTGTATCCTCCAAATTATTTGCTTGATTTGTAATAGCAATCAGGTTTATTGCAGCCTGAAGCATGATCTGAAAAAAGATCTAGAAGTGTCTTGCTAAAGAGGTATTTTAGGATTAAATAGAACACAAGTCTACTGTCAGATGTAGCTTTTTCACCTTTTAAAAAAAGTTTATCAGAACTGTTTAGAAAACTACAAATTGCATTTTTGTCATGTGTCCTCTTTTACTGACACTATGTGGAGTTGTGCTCTGTGTTGCTGTAATATCCAACATATGTAGCAAGTTGAATCATCAGCATTTATTACTACTGAGTTCTAACATGGTGGAGTGGTTTCGTTGCTTGAGAAGTTATTTTGGTGGTATCATATCACACAGCTGTGTGATCATAGGAGGTATTAAATTAAATAGGATGTATTCCTTAATTTATCCAGCAGAGCTTTTAAAGCTTTGATGGAGCAGATGACAAAATGTTATCTTTTGATGTCTGGAATAACATTTAAAATTCCAATTTTACATTCATTTCTAGAGACATACAGTGGCTGTTGCTCCATCAAATGGATATTCAGCATAACTGTCAGATGTTTGGAACAGTCCAGATTTGTTGTTTGACACTCAACCACAGTTAGGAGAGTAAGTCAGAGAAGATATACATTTCTGCCTCATTCCCATATTACACTAATAAAAATGCAAATAGCATGACAAGATCTCTGCAGTCTATAAGTAAGATTGAACTTTGTGTGAAGTAAGGTATTTTGTTGGTTTTGAGACCAGTTGCTTCAAGCAAGAGGGTTACAACAACAAGATTTTTGTAGTGAATAATAAAGTGAAGTTGATTCCATCTTTGCAGACTTGGAAATACTGCAGGGTGTTATGTAATTTGGATTTGGAGTTTCAAAAGACTTGCTAAAGAAATAACAAAGTTGGAAGAGTCTGTGAAAGATGAGGTTTGTTATCTGTAAATTTTGTCTGTGCATCTGTGATAGAATCTTCTGCTGCAGCATCTTTCTAAGCTAAATTCTTACGTTTTTCTTCTGCAAGCAAAATGTAGGTAAATCAGTTGTTGACAACATTAATAAAGATGAATAGGATAAATGTGGCTTGTAGGAAAGCAAGAGTAAAATCTGTCTAAGAGGATATTTGTTGTTGCCTGCATACTAATTACTTTCCTACCACAGAAGTTTATCTGCCTCAGAGAAAGGTGAAATAGAGAATTGATTATTTTCTTCAGATCTACTCCTTAATCCCGCCTTAATTGTTGCAATGCTGAATTCTGTAAGTCTGAGAATCTTTCTGCTGGCTTTCATGAAGGGGGATGAAATGTGAAAAGTTCTGCCCTCAAGACCAGGACCAACATCCATCAGGATCACCTGCTTTGTAGGTGAGCTTTGCCAGAGCTGGGCTGTACCTCACTGTGTCTAGTCCCTGGTTCCTTTCCCTCACCTCTCCTAAGAGCTTCTCCCCTCAGCCCCATTTTGGAGGCACCATTCCCTCTCACACCAGCCTGCCCTGTGACCATCACCACTTCCAGTGTGGGTCTGTGGTGGCTCAGGGAGTCCAGTGCAGTGGTGGCCAGCACTGCTGGGGTGGTACCTGTGCTAAGGCAGCAAAAAATAACAGCCAAAGAATTACGCAGATGTCATTGCAACTTAGAGCCTGAAAAAAAGGACCAGAATATACTCAAAAAAAAGCAATTTGTAGGCGCCTGGAAAATGATAAGGAGATGACTAAGAACCAGCATGGATGTACCAGGAAAAAGTCATGTCAAACTGATTTAATTTTCTTCTCTGACAGAGTGAATAAGGGAGAAGCAATAGAAGTAAAGTAATTTGACTTTTACGGATTTTTGTGCTCCTTCACTGTATCCAAGAACTAGGAAAATATGTAGTAGGTGAGACTATCAGGAAATGCAGAATTGGTAAGAAAAATCTACTCTAGAATAGAAAATAGTGCTTTAATATCAAATCAAAAGGCAAAAAATAAAATATATCAAACATGATTCGAAGACCTTTCTAGAGTCTAGCACTATTCATTATTTTCATCAGTGATTTCAATGAAGGAATAATGTTTTACCTATGCAGGAGGTATTTATTAAAAAAAAAGTCTGCAAACACATTGGAAGACATGATCATGTTATCAGACTCTTGAGGAATTATCTGTCAGTTCATTTGAAATGAATGCCAACTTTAGAGGGGCAAGACTGCCTGGACAGCAGAACTGCAGGAAAGGATATAAGCATTATAGAGGATTGCAAACTAAATGTGACTCAATGTGTCATGCTGCTGGAGTGACACACACCAGAGTGGATGCATCATCAAAAACAGAGTCTTGAAATAGGAGCATCCAACCCTTTTTGGCACAGAATTCTGCAGATCAGTAGGGATGTACATCAAATGTCAGGATCCAGAGTGGTGAGGGAACAGTAACTTCAAATTTAGTGATGAGAATACTGAGGAGATCAAAGTCTTTAGTTACATCAAACAGTGTAATAAAGAGAATTAAATTCCCTGCCACATGCTGCAGTTAGGGCAAGTAGTAATGGACTTAAATGATAGCAAGCAGGCTTAAACAAGTCATTAGAAAAAGTAAGAAAAATACTCTAACACTGATCTTGGATAGGCAATGGCAAGATTAGGGCATTTCAGTCTGGGAGGTTTGTTTAAAAACAGGCTCAAGGAATAGGCACATAGTGTGATTCTTGGGGCTTCCCTGTGCAGGGCCAGGAGTTGGGCTTGGGTGATGCCAATATGTCCCTTCCAACTCAGAATATTCTGTGATTCTATGACTAATTTTAGGGATGACAGTTCTCCCTCTGGGCCAGACCATAGGTTAACTAAGATTGTGGTGTCCATTTCTACCATTACAATTTCTGTGAGGCTTTTTCCATAGTAAAATATGTAGAAATGTTATCTAATTATGTGGACAAGTTGCGTTCTAGGTCCACGAATTTGTTCCTTAGGAAAATGGAAAAAAACCTGAAGCAAATTGAAGACAATGGACCTAAATATAGGTAAAACACTTTAAGAACCAAGTACAAAAAGGGAGCTAGTGCTGGAAAGGGATATAATTGTGACACCATATTTCTGACAATGCCTGCTTGAAAGCTTAAATTCCAACAGTTATGCATTAATCACTTTGAATATTTAAGCAAACTTCTTCTCCTTTCAAAATATACACGTATTGTATCAAGATCAAACACTTTGCTTAAGGTGATTGTGTTTCTCAGCCTTCAGTAATACTAAAACTGTATGCTCTACTTTCGTAGAAAAACTGGGTCATTATGAAAAACTGAAGAAATCTCCATAGGTTTCTAAATACCTTCTCATCCAGAGGTGCCACATTCCTGCATCCTACCCTGTGTCCAATGACTAATGCAAAGAAGTAATAGCTCACTCTTTAAGTAATAAATAGTTTTTAAAAACATAGAATCTGCTGTTTTGGAGAGAGAGGGCCGGGGAGTTGGAGTATAAGAGTAACCACCAGTTCAAGGGGCACACAGTAAAGTATGTGCAGCTATTTTAGCCTTTTGATTTGTTGATCACTCTCTTTGTATTCTTACTGTGTTTATGTGGGTGCTAAGAGTCAGCGGTCTGTCTGATCTTGCTCTTCAAATTCTGGGTTTTGGCTACCCAGTGCTATTTGTCATCCTTTGCCATGTATTTGTACTGAATTCCTCCCGTAAAAGAACAGAAAGCAAACCTTGGTTTTGTCATGAGCAAGTTGAGATAGAAGTGAGGCCTCCACAGAGAATGCTGATGAAAATATTTTCAGCAATGTACCAAAATGGGTGCTGAAGAATGGGAAAACTATTTCTGAGAAATTTGCTTTCTTGATTAAATCATCAACAGTGAGTGATAGCAGAGCTCTCACTGCAAAGCCATCACTGGCTCATCAGATTCCTTTCCTTTTTAAGACTAGCAAACACCAAATCTTGACCTTTAATGAAGGCCTAATCACTATGGCATAACAATTCTAACTAGAAGTGTAGGTATTGACTAAAGCTGGTTAGATTCCCAGCTGATGTAACCAAATGCAACATCGTGCTGGACTTCATCTGAACAGGACAGGTTTAAAACCTGAGTACCTTCCTAGAAAATCCCAGCGCCAAATCTAAAGCTCTTGCACATATGTAGGTACATTCAGTATCTGTTGGTGACTCAAACATCCTTAATGGTAGCAAAGCTGGAAAATTTGGCAAAAGACTGCTTTTAGGAAGTGTTGTAGAATTACAGAATCAAAATGCACAGACAATTGAACTATTGGCAATGTGGCAGACGAGCAGTTGTTTAAATAACTGTGGGATCACCATGCTATCTTCCAGAGCCACTAAGAGTGTGTAAGGAGCTGCTCAGAATTTAAATATCTTCATGGATTGTATTAGAGTTGACAGGCTTATTGATCGTGCTTTGAAAACTAACTGAAGATTTTTTCTGCTTCCCAGTAGAGGAACATCTATAAAAACACCTAGATATCTAGTCGTACTAGTGAGTTACCCTATGCCTCATCTCAGTATTTCTCATATTAGTAAAACACATAATCACAAACACTATTGCATCCTCTGAAACTTTCAAAGGGGAAGGTTACACAGCCTTCTCCTGTCCTCTTCTGCAAAGTTTAACAAGAGCAATTAGAAGTTCCAAAAGTGAAGCTTTTTTTTTTTTTCTATCAGAGTAAATAAATATTTCTAGTTGTTTTTTGGGGGGGGGTTATTAACAATGTTTTTCTTAAATGTTCTCTGGGAAATGTCTAAGTGATTATGAAGCAACTGAGTCAGTGTTCTATCATAATCACGTTATTTTTCCATGCTTCATTTCTAAGTTCATGTGGGGTAAAGTATTTTACTGAGAGAAGTTTCTTGCTTGCAAATAGCAACTTCTGTGATTTTCATTGTTCCTTCTACAGTCAGGATTTATGTTTGAGAAGAGAAACCAGGGTCACCTGCTATTAAGTATTACGGTAATTAATGACTCAAAACTAATATAAATCTTGTCTTTTTGAAGAGAGTAACTGGTCAAAACCTGGGATTAATGACTCAAGATAGTGAACTGTGCTTTTTCTCTCTTGAGAAAATATAATGTTTAATGTTGCAAGTATGGCTATAAATAGGTGGAAAAGGTGCATGAATACGACAACAGCAGAGTAGTAAAATATGTTTCTTAAAATGGATGTAGGACAGTGATTTAGCCCTTTTCACTACTGGAACACATTTTCATAAAAGAATAGTGATATTAGTCAATTCACATATAGTAATTTAATTTTATTTTTCTTAAAAAACAGACTGAAGGCTGGGAGATTCAAAATGGCAAATTCTCATGCGTCTTATCCTCCATGAGGTCATGCTATAGAAATACCTCTAGTATTTTTTAGATTTTAGTTAAAAACTCAAGAACTGGTTCTCCTTGTCCCTTCACTTTAAAGGTAATTATTTGAATTCTGTATTTTTTCCTTCCTATGGTTCTAAGTCTTAATATTTTGATTTAAATGGAAGATATTTAAACCCTTCATTGCAGATAAATCTACTCACACCTATTGATAATTTAACTGTCAGAGCTGACAGTTAATGAGATTTTTATTAGATGAGCAAGTGTGGGTTGCTGTGTTACTGAGAAAAAGCTTGTGGTTTCAAACAACAGCTACTTGGCTGCCTTTACTCCCACAGGTACTGGGCATCTTTCCTGGTATATTGCCAAGGAACAAAGTGGCATAATACAGATTTCAAGGGAAATTAATATGAAATGGGAACAAGTTTTCGCCTAAATTATTTGTGAGCTGAATTTAGGCTGGATAGGTGCACCAACAGTTCCTTGTTACCAAAAAGCTAGTTTTTAAATCCATGAGCTAAGTATAGCAAGTCAAAGTGGGCTAGCAAGGTGGCAGGTGTGAGTAAAGCAAGAGACCTCTGGGTCTGAAGTCAGAGCAAGTTGCTTTGTGGCACCTGCATGCAGAGAGTGGAGCTAGAAATGAAGGCAGTGGCAGAGCACAGAGGGGTTTCTGGCCACCCAGAGGGGAATGGTGAAAAGCCTTTGTTCTGACTGGTCACATCAGGAGACCCCCCAAAATCTGGACAACTCCCAAAATGAGGGCAATGTGTTCTGCCCAGAGACATGTGGTTTCTGTGGTAAATGCTTTTGGACTAATTTGTGTTGATGGTAAGGGTTAATAAAATTCTAAACTAAAATCGGGGGAAGGTAGAATGGGTGAGGCGAGGTGGCCAGGAAAACTGAGAGAGAAGAATGTAGTTCCGTTGTCTTAGGTAATTCACACGTAACTTAGCCTGGAACGAGGGAGGGGGGCTAGTGTGATTGCTAACCAAGAATCATGAGAGCTGGTCGTCAGGGGAGGAGGAATCAATGTTAGGTAGTTATGGGGCAGATCAAGGGGAGGAATACATTAAATGTAGAACCTATAAAAGCCACAAAACACCTGTAAGACGGTGGACACAAGATTTGGGAGGCTGTTCCCCGTGTCCCGGGCCCCCAGTAAAAGCACCTTCACATATAATAGCCTCTGCGTGATTGTATGTGTCATCCTCTGCTAACAGTGTGACGAGGTGAAGTTGGGCTTGTTTTCTTGAGGGTTTTCTGGTTGTCCAAAGACTCTTCCAGGCAAGCTTTTGGCTTGAGGAGTTCTATTCAGCCTCCCGACTTTAAAGTGGAGTGAAATTCCTTAATGGACATCTAGTGAGTAACAGCTGTCACATTTTAACCTCCCCATGTAACAAATTTGCATGAATTCCACCAGTTCAGCGTTCAGGACTAGAGCATGACCAAGTTAATGTGACTGCAGGCTACTTGGTATCATGTCCTTAAATGGGGTTGGAGGCAAGTAAAAAGAGAGCAGGAGTTATACACAGAGCCTAAGCTGTGTTGGCTGAAACTTTATCATAAAGATTGTGCATCTGTACAAGCTCATCTTGTCCAGCGTGAATAATCTGACTGTACAGAAAGTATTGTCAAGTGTACTGAGTAAATAAATAAGCTGAAAAAAGAAACGCTTTCTCTGATCACTTTCCCTCTCAGTCATCTTGGATTTCATTTGTAACAATAGCAGATAAAGCTCTTACGGTTTTATATCTTACGGCCTTATATCGTGCTTTAAATAATACAAAACGTGCGTCAACGCTATTAACATCACAGGCTGGGTCAAACATGTTTTTCACCCTGTTTATAATACTTGAATGGGTATGTATTTATTTCTATCATCAGGTCAAATATTTAGCAGTGGTAATATTTCAGAAGCACGTAATCTTTACTTAGCTTTTTATTTTTTGTTCTAACAGGCAAGAGAGCAGAAAACTATTTGTGTGGGAATGACAGAGGATAACAGAGGGTAGTTCTTGATCTTCAGTGAGATGCTTTTAATCTTTCCAAAAAATGTCTTGTATTGAGACTAAAAACAGACACTGTAGCAGTGCTGAGGCAGTGTTTTCTGCTCAGTACATGTGCATAGCTGAGCTGCTGTGTGCTCTACTTCTGTCTAGATAGACACACACTTTGCACAAAAGTAGGTCCAATGCTGCTGCTAGAGCTCTGTCAGTACAACCTGCTCTGTACTTCCAGGCAAAGTCAGTGGC
Source organism: Chloropsis cyanopogon (assembly GCA_013400585.1). Classification (NCBI taxonomy): domain Eukaryota; kingdom Metazoa; phylum Chordata; class Aves; order Passeriformes; family Irenidae; genus Chloropsis; species Chloropsis cyanopogon. The sequence goes on from WEZZ01034763.1 coordinate 11,169, forward strand.
ACAATGGTCTCAGGCTTAAATTTGTAACTTGAATGACAAGGTACTTATTGCGAGCTAACCCATCCAGGGCTGTTTGAGAATAAGTTCACTAAGTTTTAGTGGCTTGTATACACCCATGCACGTCTTTTGAGGAATGTGAACTTCTACTTAGTGTTAACAGCTGTCTCTGGTATCTTGTTCTGCTCAAGGCTACTTACCGATGGGCCGTAGATTGTAATGAATTTTACTTTGGCTTTTATCAAGGCAAGTCAAAGGAATAATCTCAAAAATCAATCTTAAAAGTCAAGACAGGTGAGATCAATCATTGAAGTGATCCTAGAAAGTAAAAATGAAATGCATTGTTCCAGTTACTCACAGATACTCAATAGTACCAACAGACTCACTGGAGTGCTTACAGATCTCATGTGTTCTGTGGAAGAAATGTGCTACAAATGACTTCCAAGAAAACATGAAGATAGAGGTCTTGCTACATAGCAAGACACCTACAGTCTAAATCATTGCAGCCAAGTTTCAATCAGAGCCACAGTTTTCCTGCTGCTTTCTCTCACATAGGTTTCCATTCTTAAAATATAAAGGAAACCAATATTTCAGGGTCTTGACAATAATTTGCAGTGAAAAAAAAAGTCATATTCCTCCATTTCAACAGTTTAAAATACAGATGTGGTATGTGATGGCTCATTTGTCCCTAAGGATTTGAAAGGGACACAGGAAGAAGTCAGAAATAATCCGTGGCCCTGTGGATATAAAGTAACTCCTCCCCCACGCACTGGTGTGGAATTGGTGAGGCTGTTGGGACCCTCAGGGATGCATCCTGTGCATCCAGGTCACGTGTGGAATGGTCAATGTAAGGCTCTAGTGACAAAAGGGAGCAAGGAAAGTGCCAGTGTGTGCACTTATTCCCTGAGCACATAGGCACACTGCACATTGGCGATCTGTTTTTCACATCTGAAGATATATTTCTTTGTAACTGAAAAATAAATATTTCCTTCTGCATGATAAGTACTGAAGATATAATCAACTCAGTACTTCAAGTCAGCCAGACTGCAAATATCTTTAAATGGGATTTAACTGGAGCTGCATATTTACACACGGAGACCATTTTTTTTGTTATACAGACATTCTGGTCTCTTCTATGGCTTGACATTTTATCTAGTGAGAAGAAGTTGTTCCAGCTTGTCACCTCCAGCTAGTTTTTGGTTTTATGAAATACTTATTGTCTGGAAGAGTTTTCCTGCATGTCTCGACATAGCTTATAAAAGCTGTCTCATTCTATTCTTTATTTTTCCAGGAGAAATGTAGCTAAGAAATTTGCAGAGTTTTGGGTGATGAGAAGATATGTAGGTCACCGAAGGTGAGATGAAAATGAAATGGTTCTGATTTTTAAAATAGAACATGCAACTGAAAATTTGCATTCCTCTATAGACACTTCAGAGGTGTCTCAACTTTTACTGAATAGCACCCAATCTGTGTTTTTTCAGAGCAGGGAGACACTCCACTGCTCTCAGCATGTCAGCTAACCTAGAGCTAGGGAACACAGTGTCATGGGAGAGAGTGGGAGCTTCAGACAAAGTTTATTAGAGAAACCCTCCCTCTGAGTCACAAGGTGCAGAAAGGATCCCCTTGCTTTCTAAACTCCTTCTCAGAGAGGAGCCTAGGAGGAGCTGGATCCAATCTTAACCTCAGACTGTCAATAGTTCAAGTCTAAGAAATTATAGATTGTGACTGAACCTTTGTGCAACTTCAGGATTAATGATGGCAAATCAGACATATTTATATTAAAAAGAATGATTGATTGTGGTAAATGATTAGACAAAAAGATCTTAATCATTGTTATTTACTAGACAGTACAGAAGCGCAAACTACTGGTAAAGTATGACAGGATAGTGCACATTATCAAAGCAATTCTATTAAAGCAATTGCAATAGAGCTAGCAAAAAGAAACAATTATTAAAGTAGGGATTGATGTAACTCACCCATGCCAACATCTGGGGCCAGCAAAAGACATCTCTTTTGCTCAGCCTTGAGGAGAAATTTCGAGGGGTGTGCCCAGCCAAAGGGAGAGCACTTCATACACACTCCAAGAAGGGATATGTTAGAAGAACCTGACCGTATGAAAGTAGATTGGACTTTTATAGTGTAAAGTGATTGACTGCCAGTCATATGTCTCTAGATCACCTTAGCAGTTTATCTGCCAAATCCTTTCCTCACTACCAGGATGTTAATTTGGGG
>WEZZ01034763.1:14110-53005 GCA_013400585.1 Chloropsis cyanopogon
AGCGTGTTCTTGAAAATTCCTGATCCAGTCTCAGCCATGAGCTCAGAGCATGAGCTCTGGATTTTTTTGAACAAAATTCTATACTTAGAAAAATATTAATTATTATAATAATTAATATTAATAAAAGCAGCTGATACTACTTATGAATAGGAACCAAACAAGACGAAATATCTAGCTTTGGACAGCAATGTAGAAGGGAAAATTCACTAGGGCTGAAAGGATTGTTTAGATGAAGTCATGCAGCCTATATATCTGAGCAGAGCTGAGTGTGTGTAGAAGTGCAATTGTTTGAGCAGCAGGTAAGGGCAGAAATGGAAACACACAGGTCACCCATCTCAGCTGTGACATGGTAGCACAGACCAAATGAAGTAGAGAACAACTTTGAGGGACTGTTCAAGCAAGTGAGCAAGTCTTTTTTTGACCCACTAATCCTCTATAAATGCTCTCAACATAGCATCTGAAATGATATTAACAAAAAATACCCAGTCCTAGCCATTAATTCTGAGTAAGCACCCAGTGTTGATCATTCCTGCTAAAAACCAGTGTCTTTTTCATCAAGAATAAATGTCAGTCACTACTCTTAGACCCTAGATATTCTGGTAAAGTTTTTTCTTGCTCTGCTGTGTGCAGTTGCCCATCTTCTCTTTATCTGCCCTGGATTGGAATAAGTAAACATGCTTACAGTAATGAGTGTAGATTGAAACTTCTGTAGTCTCCCATTGAGATCTTATGGAGAGAGACAACATTTCTCTAGATATAGTAAAACAATGATGCTTGTTTCCCCTTGCAGATCTTAACAAAAAGTGTTTGTTGATTTGAGATTCACTAAAGGGTTTTGTTCTCGATAAAAAGAGCTGTGGTGGTATCTTCACTTAATGCTTCATCACATTCACAGGCACCTTCACAATCTGGCAAGGTTTTGGTCACATTTTATCACATTATCACCAGAAAATGTTGGTAAAACTTAGTCTGTGCTTACAACTGTCCTCATTCAAACAGGAAAAAAGAAATGAAAAGCACAAAATAGTTCCAACTACCTGATACTGGAAGTTAGGATGAATAAGTTCTCTACACTTCACTAAGAAGTTGGTTTATAAAAGTCATCATCATGCCAGCATTTGCAGGTATAGAAGGAATTGCTGTTGCTGCAGTTGTTCTAATTTGTTTGCAGATAAAAACCAAAAATGCTGTCACATGGGAAGACGTAACCTCCATTATTAGAAAAGCTGCTGTGTAGAGCCTTGACACTGAAGAAAATCCTTGTAAAAATGAGATGGTCCTAATTTGTGCTCCTCTCTGGTGCCTCAGGCTACTTTGTCATTGGCAGCTAAACCACCTGGACTGCCTGTATAAGCACATAACAAATCAGGGGAAGGAAGGGAAGAAGCAGCCCATAAAGCTTTTTTCTCACTCCCTAAGGTCTGCTATGCAGTCCTCTTGACAGACCCTATGATTAAACCAGTAACCCAGTCTGGAATCTGGTGATAAGAGGAGAGAGTTTCATTTTGTATACTGCAGTAATAATTACAGTTAATATAACTTTCCCAAAGGTCCTTAGCTGATGTCAGCTCTTCCCACACTGCTGCAAGTGACTGGAAGCTGATATATGATCAAGATGACCAAGACAGCTGAAAGGTCATAGCAGCATTGCAAATATGCTCCTTTTCATGCTGCTGCTGTCAAATGTGGCCAAGCTTAAAAATTCAAGGGAGTGATCTGCATTTTTAGTATATGTGCAGTACTTGTTCTTAATGCCCCACTACAAATAAATAACTTTTTGTCCTCAAAGATTCAGAGGCTCACCTACAGATTTTTTAACTGTTTGGGTTGGTTTTTTTTTTTATTCTGGAAATATCTATAACATCAATCTTGATGTGTCTTTAAGGAAGAGCTATCTCAAAGCTGTAGTTCACACTGATGCTCAAATGCTTTTCTTTTGTAAGTGATGTCTTTTTCCTTGGACACATCAGCCTCAGCTGCAGTGCTGAATTGGTTCTAACTGCTGTATCTAAAGACAGGGCATCTATTGACTGAATTGAGCCCATTTTTACCACATTAAACTGAATCCTAGCTCTGACTGAGAAATCACTGAATTATGTTGATGATATTCTCAATCTTCTTTACCACCTCATCTCTGCTAGTATTTTCCATCAGATACACTTCTTCCATTTTTAGTGTTCTAAGACGTGATCTTTTAATAATTGCAATATTTTAATGTAATATCAGAACTGTTACAGACACTTGTTTGCAAGGTAGAGTACCACCTTGCATTGGTGACATAAATTTAGCTGCCTTGGGTCCCAGGATCTCAAAATGCTGCAACATTCCAACCCTCAGTATCTTTTCCAGGAAGATTACATTTAAAATAATATGCAAATTATCTTTTTAAAGGAAAAAACAGGCCAGTGGCATCTGGTGGTCTTTAGTGGTCTTTTATGGAAAAAAAATCCAAAAAATGCACTGGATAGTTGGTAAAACTGCTGAAGATTTGAATTAATGGCTAAGATCATTGAAGGTCTCTTAATGGAAACCAATGTGATTCACCCTTAAGTTGGATGTCAGGACTCAGGTCTGAAATCTTAGAGAATTAATGCACTGTTTTCAGGAGGATCCAGGAATGAATGAGACTTGCCAGTAACCACCTTCAGGGAAGTATTTTACACCTGATGCTAATCATTCATAGGTGCAGAACAGACTGCAGAACAAGTGGGTGGATAAAAGACAAGATTTATTGATCTGTTTTCCCAGTCTTATTGAAGTGAATTATAAAGTCACCCAGTTATTAATCCCTCTAAATTAACTAGCAGGGAACCTGTTTATAGTTGGACCTTGAGATAGAGGTGGAAGCAGAACAGCAGGTCTTAAGCTTTTGAGGAGACACTTGTATTTGATTGCCTGGATTAATTTACAGATTAATCTCTTGTTCAGCTTCCTGTCTCAGGGGTGTCAGGAATACAACTCACAGCAACACTGACAAGTGTCAGGGATGTAGAGCATTGGACTGCAATGCTATTAATTGTTTAGAGCTCTATGGAATGAATATAATAAATATATCCATATGAAATAAATCTAGTCTTAGATTATTCCAGAATTGTCAGATGTATGTTATGGGTCCTGTAATTCAAACACAGTTGGTTTTTCAGTTTGAAGAGACTCTTCGGTGTGAAGTGTGAATTGTCCCTTCAGCAAGAGACAAAAAACCTTGAGAGAATAACTTCAGAAGGCATTAAAACCACATATGAATTACAATGCCAGCAGACTTCAGAGTTATTTCTGTTCATCAAAGGCAAATTTATTTAACTGCAGTATAAAGGCAGAGTGCAAGCAATGTATTTCCCTTAAGGGTTAGAGACCTGCTAATTTAAGATAAGGCTTTAATGATATGTGGATAATGCAAAACAGTCATAAGGTAAAAGTTGCATATCTATAATTTTCAGCCCATGCAAATGATACAGTCTGAGCAGAGACAAAACATATATGGATGGACGAGATAAGTCTGCTTTGATCAGCAACTGATTGAAATTGATTGACACTGATCCACAATGTTATGAACTGTCCTGAGTTTATGCTGTCTAATGCATGAATCAAATACAACAACCCCAGAATATTCCCTTTTTCTGCTCCAGTCACTTTAATGGTGTCTTTTACAGGCACATTTTGATGAGTAAAGCTGTTGTAAAGAGTGTGCAGTGGGTGCACTTGCATTCTACTTATCCTTTCCTTTTTTGCTGTCAGAAATCTGAGAAAAAAAGGAAAGCAGATGAGCATAGTACCTAACACTTTGATCTTGTTCAAATCATCACTGGTGGGGTTATCAAGGTCATCTGTTCCCATACTGCTCGTTGCAAACAACTGAGTGAGCAGCCCTGTCACTTGGGCTATCAGTGATGTAATCTTATACCTACAGTGGAGCAGCAGTTCTCCAGAAAAATGGCTTATACCTTGGGGAACAGATGGAGAGGAAATAGGCATGGCCAAAATGAAAGAAATGAGGATTTATCACTACAGCTTCTGTAAGTGCAGACACTGTCTCTTTATGCAATGGGCACTAATCCCAAGCATTCATTTTTCTGGTGGCTGTGGCATCCAGCACGGTGAGCTTGAACGGACATGCCATTTAGTGCTGCCTCCCACACACCCCAAGGGCCAGCTCTGTTTTCCTGCAGGCAGTTCTGGTCTGCTGCCCTTGGCTGGCTATGTCCCATACAGAGCTGTTGCTCTGACAGACCCAGGGAAGCTGCTGCCATGATAGCCTGTTCTGGGATGAAATTCCTTCTCCATCTGGAGCCTGCACATTGATGAGCCTGCTGCTGATGTTTGTTACTGCTTATTGCCACCCCAACATTTCCAGTGGGATTCTCCTCTTTCAGTGACACTTGAGCTTCCTTCTGAAGTGGCTTTGTAGTGTAGAGACACCCAGCTGGCTTGCAGTGGTCCCTCAACTAACCTCTGCCAAAACAAGACATGCCAAAATGCATGAGGAATGTAATTAGTTTTCTGCCCAGAAAAGTGAGTCTCAAAGCCGGAATCACCTCTGCAGGCCCACAAGAAAAGGCTGCCTTGTAAGCAGTCTTCCACCTTCCCCATGCACATATTTGCCTCCTTGCTTTGCTCACATCCTTCACTTTGTCCTCTCAAAAATTTTCTCTGTTTTCAGTAATTATGACTAATGTTGTCTTCTTTCACTTGCCTTCCTTTTTTTCTCATGGACTAAAGAGTTTTTTCCTATGCTCTGCAGTCTCCTCTAACATCATTCCCTGAGCAGTGCTGCGTATAGATACAGGGGCAATCTCAATATCTGTTTGTCATGAAAACACTAAATACCAATCTCTTTTGGTGGTAGCATTATATGTTGAGAGTGTAAACTTGTGAACCTTATTTTTCCGTCATAGACAGTATATTATTTTTACCTTGCACTCCATTTGCTGCATACTTCACTGCACTGAATTTTTCCAAAGCTAATTCGATGTTGGAATGGAAAAGCCTTCATAACTTTTCTGAGAAAATGATTTAGAGGCTCCCTCTTGTTTCTGGCCAGTAAGACACTGACAGATGTTTTGCAAGGAGATGTAGCAGGTCTTCTGTACATCACAGCATCTTTTACTAAAAGATATAGGATTTAAGATACACTCCAGCATAGTTTTGGGTTAGACTATTTTGTTTTTCTGAGGGAAAGAAAATAAATACATTCCTAGAGCCTAATTCTCGACATGGGTTTTCCAAAGCTGTGTAGAAGTGCTGAGTGCTCTGAGTGCTCTCTCCCACCAGACACTGAGCTCCTGTCAAAGCTGCCTCAAAAATGCTGGGTGTTCAGCTTGTCTGCACTGAACAATTTAGCCCAAAGTGCCTCCCTTTTCCCTGGAGGGTAGAACAGACCAAAAGGAGTTTCTACACAAATTGATTTCACTAATTACTACAATAGTACTCTGGAGCAGATGACAACAAGGTGCTTCTGAGAAGAGTTGCTTTTTATTTTGGAAAAATTTTGAGGCAGAGAAATTTGTCCCTACTTGGAGTGCTTTTTGATATGTTTGACTTCAGGCATATGATTTATTTACAATGAGCACTGAAATATGTTGTGGAGCCATGCTATTCAAAAGAATTCCTTTCCTGAGGAGCAGTGCCTTCCTTATTTGTTTTGTAGAAAAATGAGATGTCCCCTTACTTGTGGGAGATCATTGATTTTTCAGTGAGGAAACTCAAAGTGACTGTAGTTCATCTAAGGTCACTTTGTGAAAAATACTGATAGAGAAGAAAAATCTTTGAACAAGGATCATTGGCTAATGGTTTCAACAGTGTGCTTAAATGAAGTCTTGCTTCTGTACCTGCTGACATGAGGCTTCCCACTCTCAAGTGTGACACGCAACTATTCTGTACGGCAGTCACTTAGGGGCTACTTAAGCACCTGCTTTTTCTTTCACTTGTAACCTCCCTGTTATTGAAATAGGCATTGAGAAAGGAGGAGACATGCATGCATAAGTAAACAGTATGCCAAACCTAAGCTTTGTACACATTTGCTGAGTGTAAATGTAGCTGTGACCACAACAAATGTCCTGTCTTGCAGTTACATTATCTGTGTGCATTTGAGTTTGCACTCTTGTTTGGCTTTCTTGTCTCCCAGAATTTGCAAGCTGGTTTGACAAGTGTGCAGAGCTGTGAATGCAGCTGGTTGAAATCCCATTTTTCTTGCACTTCCTATTTAAGTAAGGAAATAACATGATATTTTGTTTTGCCCAACAATGGAGGAATCTCCCTGCCTTGAAGGAGATTTGCTAGGCTGTTACTTGCATGGAGTGATTGGATAAATGACTGTATTATCCTGCTTTGACACTTGATTGGTTCCAGGACAAACCTACTCTCTCTTCGGGCAGAACCTACCAGCAAAATTATAGTAGGGACTGAGCCCCATTTTTCTCTTCATTGAAGTGTGCAGTTACACCCATGCATGCCCAAGCATTCCCAGGAATCTACAGTGGTGGGATTCAGGGACCAGTTGTTGGCTTGTAGGATATCCTATTTCTGCAGGATCAAGCAGTATGAAGGTAGGGCAAGATAATTTAAGGGTGCCTTTTGTAAGTGGCAAGGAGAATAATGTAATGTGCTTACTTTAGTGACAATAATTTTGCAAAGCTTTTGAGAAACAGCATGAAATGAAATTGTTTTAAAAGACAGACTGGTTTGATCAGAGCATGGAAGCAGAATGATGGCTAGGCATCCAGCATAGTACCTGAGAATAAACATATTCAACAGGATAGGATTTTATTACTGTTCAAAGGTACTTGCCATTCGGAAAATAAAAAACAAAAACCAAAACCAATGCAACCAAAATTGTGTCTTTGTTGAATCAAGGTTGAACTTGATATTGTTCTTGTCTCCCCGTGGAAAGGAAAACTCTGTGAAATTATTTTTATCAATTTGCTGAAGACACTAGAGGTACTCTTTAGAATAGTCTGATTCTATCAAGATACTCTTCATTATAGTAGCTGATGTGGGAAATCATTGTCCTGGGTGTTATGGTCACATCTGTGGACCATTCGTGGATTTCTTCTGTTCAGGAAACTTCAATGATGGCTAAACACAGCTTCTCACCTTCTGCCTCTGACCTCTGCCACACAACAACCAAACTCCAGTGAGAAGGCCCAATGGAAATTAAGTTGTTTGACTGAATCTTTTGAGCTGCTTTAATTCAATCGTGCAGTTTGTGCTTGTTGTAAAATGAATAGCTTTTTTGTTGAAAACAAATTTTCACTTGCAACTGTATCTCTCAATTATAAAAAGTTGACTCAAGATGTAATCTTCTGAGTAATAGTACTTGAAAAGGCCTTTTTTTCCCCTATTTTTCTTCTCTGTGCTCAGAGACAAAAGTAAATTGACATAAATTTCTTTACTGATATTTTTGTTCAGAGACCATTTGCAACTGAACACTATTCTTTCATTTTTGTACAATTATAGATGTCTTCAAGTACTAGAAAAGTCTATAAAACTTCTTACCAATTATTTTTCCCCAAGACCTTGGCATATGTACACACATGTGGTCCAAATTCTGAAGGACTTCAAACTAAATTGTGCTTTCAGATAGTTTTAGTGAAGTGAACATTTTCATAAACACACTTTGACATTGACCTGGCTCTAATCCAGATGCTAACACATTGTTAACATTAACAAGCCATAAGAAAAATGGTCATTTCAGAATATTTATGCATTAATGCCATAAAATATATTAATAGGCTTGGAGGCATTTTTATATTCTGTACAGAAAAAGTCAATCCTTCGCTATGTTCTTAGACCACTGATTTTAAGTTTTATATTTAAGAGTAATCAATCTCAGCAAAGTGTGTTAACCACTCGGGAGTTTAGAATTAATCTATATTTTTTTTTCCCCTGTTCAAGAATAGCAACTTCCAATAACTACCGAGACACAGCTAAAGGAGTGAAGGGAACATAGTAGTTTCCTTAGGTATATCACACAATTTGTAATGAGTCCTATTTATTTTTCAAATTTGTTTTAAATTAGTAAGCAGTGTTCTTAATGTATGGTATGGGGTGTGTAAGAAAAATAGATTTATTTCATCAGTGGGTGGCCCACACAGAAGTTTGCTTCTAGTACTGTAGTTAGTACCATTTTTTTCTCAACCTTATCAGTTTAAGGGTTCTATGGGGATAGTTCTCTTGCATTAGCACCTGATTTACAAATAATCTGGCTGCCCATTTCCACAGGGAGCCAGAGCTGTGAGCTTCAAGAGCAGGAGACCATTTCTTTTTCAGCCATGGCAGGGCTTGGCTTTCATTTGACTCTGAAAAGATGCATTTTTCAGCAGACATAGAGTTCATAGTTCTACCTGATAAAACATAGCTCTCAAGCCCAGCATTTCTCAACCTTTCAAAATTCAAAGGATGCCTTAGCATTGCTGAAACAGTCAACAGACTGTATTTCAAACTCTGCTGCAGCAGCTTCCTTTAGTCAACTTCTACAATCTTTTCCTCCATTCAGGTGCTTTTCTGAATCACAGAATATAGCAAAACCCCCCCTTTTGAAGCCATCAGCCTTCATTGCCATTCAAAGCCATTGGGTTTTTTTGTCATTCCTTCATACATTAGTATCTCTCTATTAATATTTTCGGAAAATCACATTGTTGCTACACTTCAGGATCCAGCTGTTCCTGGCCTCTTTATTAAGGTCTCTAAATAAGAATTTAATATTAGTATTGCTAAGAGCACTGCACAAATGGTCTGGTTTGCTCCTTCAGCACCACTGTGAACTTTTAATGTGCACTAATCTATTTATCTAGATCATGTTGCCTTCAGTGAGGAAAATTAATAGTGAGGTTTTAATTTGTCTGCATTTCCATATTATGAAGTTGAAATGGGAATTAAAGGATATTACAGGAGGCTAGAGAATAAAAGCACTGCTGGAATAAATAGCCCCCATAAGCACACCAAATTTGAATGAATTTGAATTGAAACATGTTGAACATGAATTTGAACCCTTACTTAGAGCTTCCCTAATGTGAGGATACACACCACCTAGTTGTCTTGTAACCCTTCTGAAGAACAGAGGACGTGCATTAGGAACAGCATTGCCAGCAGATCAAAGGAGGTGATCCTGCCCTTCTACTCAGCCCTACAACTCTTACTTTAAGACATGCTGTTATAGTACGCATAAAGCTAGTTATGCTTTGTCCTTTGCATATAAAATAACTCAAGAAGGACAGGTCAAATAAGGTTTCTATATTATTTCTAATTTCATGGAATAGCTTTTGGCAAGACTCAAAAAGAATCACCTCAGATGAGCATATTTTTCATTATAAAAACAAGGCAATAAAGTGACTGGGCTAAATACATGATTGTCTCTCATCAATAAATAAAATGAAAGTGGAGAGAACATCTGTGACCACAGAAGAATTCAGATAACAGAAAATTTAACACATTTTACTTTTGAAGTCTTGTACTGCATCTAAAGAGATGGATATTACTCTTCCAGTTGTCCTTTCTGTAATCATTTTACTATGAAAAATACATTGGGTATTGCTTTTCTGTAGACAAAATGGTTATTATTCTGCTGAATGTTAGAATAATTTAGACTCTAAACCAGCTAGATTATGCATCTTGCCACAAAGATTTTATTTGAAAACAGGCAGTAGAAAAGCATCAGCTATGAAATATTTCACAACTGCTTCAGGTTTTAACTTTAGATCCAAAGAAAAGTTTACTTAGCAAAACAAGACATAAGTAAACTCTACTATTAAAATCTATTTTGGAACAGCTTTGTCATCCCAGCTTTGATAAGGACATTTTCATGGTAACCTAAATGCTGGAAAGAAAAGGTGAGGTGTGTGTTTAAGTATATTTTGGTCATCATAAATATCATGAAGGGATTTTGAAAATCTGCTTTTGATATGAGGGTACAGTGTTGTGCTTATCCAAAAATAATTTTTGTTATGAATATTCCTATTACTTACTAGCATTTTGAGCCATAGATCTAATAGCAGATTCCAAGCCACCAGATGCAAATGTGAAGTGAAAGACCGGACTTTATAGCTTTACATGTCCCACTATGTTGTGTGCTCCTTTTCTCTTAGAGTAATGCTGTGATCGCTCTGCTGGGAACCTCCACCAGATAATTCTAAAATTTGTTTTAGCTGCCTAACTGCTTGCTTAGACAGTATTTGTCCTATTGAAACTGTAGCTAGAGTGGAGACTTTTTGTTTCATTTTAAGACAGATTGTTTCACTGTTCCATTCCCTATTATTGATAAAACAAGCCAAGGTGAATGTAAAAAAAAATAAAATAATAACTTTAGAATAGACTTTACAATGACTGAAAAATTAATTAAAACCATAAAATTCTGCCAATTTAAGTATATGAATTATATTAGATAGAGTTAACTGGTAAACTGCTGAAGCTAACTTGGTTTATCTTCGCAGTGCATTGGGAGCAGAAAATAACTATAGTCTAAATCTGAAAGAAAATTGTGATCCACCTAATGATTTAAAAATGTAATTTACTTTTTAAAAAAGTCCCAGTCTGTTTCTCACAGAGAGCTTCTTAGTTTCTGCAGGATCAACAAATGAGATAATCTTTAGGGGAGAGGATATTTGAGTTACATGTGGCAGGTTTAATTTTGTTACAGAGATAGAGATATTTTCAATATATGTATATACTCTGTAAGGATGATGGTGTACAGTGTGCCATCTGCTCATTTCTACTCTTTCCATATTTATCACCAGGAGACACTGAAGTTTTTCATTTTCCTCAGTGCTCTGAGTTTCTTAAATGTTTAAATTTTTTCCCCTAAGACTTAGGAAAATAACCTCAGACAGAACGAGTGGTCAGCAAATCCACATACTCAAGGGAACAAAATAGACCAAGTGTAACATTGTTACTGCTTTTACACACCTGAAAAATCTGTCCAGAGGCAATGGCTGAGGATCCATATACACTTATGTATATGAAAGTGCTTCTTTGCATTAAGATAAGCCTTATAAACCTATTTTCTGGAGAGTATTTGTAGCACAGTTGCATCCTTAACTTCTACAACTCAATACCATTTTTGATTCATTGTTTTTTACAACAAAGAAATCTTCTTATGAACAGTGTTTGGGGTTTAAATGATAAAACAAATTTTAAAACAATACTGTTATTTTATTCTCCTGCATTTATTTTTGCTGAATGTCCCAGAGATCTCTGATACAAGTATTTTCTGTGAATCCCTTGAGTGCTCCTGCTCAAGCAGCACAAAGCCTTTGTCACCAGTTACGTTTTTTTAACAATGTCCTGGTTTTACTGTGCTCCTTTGTCAATACCCAAACCAGTCCCCTAAGTGTGTTCAGCCATGGGTTTCTTATGCTGTCTTTATGGTGTTTCCTGGTCCAACTCTATATATGTCTTATTCCAGAGGTCTGCTACTGGACTAACTTGATCCAAAGAAGAAAATCAGGTTTGGAGATTTTGGAGGGATTGGGTTGGTTTGGTGGGATTTTTCAGGTTTATTGAATTGCTTGTTTTTTCACATTTGTGGACTGATTCATATTCTCCTGGGCACCACTGCTTCTGAGGACTTCAGTAACTGAGGATGGGCCATTTCTTCACTTTTCAGTTATCTGTGAAAAGCATTTACTTAGGTCTGTGGCCATTCTCAGGCTGCATGAATACATTAACTTTCTCAGTAGTCAGGTTCTTAGTTCCCATTCAACTTACAGTGAATCATCTCTGGGGATGAGCTGTTGCCTGCATTTCAAGTTTGTCCTTCACTAATTCTTCACCATGAATTAATTACTTTTTAAAATAGGAAAAATAACAATTGGTATGATCAAGAAAAATAAAAATATTCACTAGAGTTAAAAAAAAAATTACTTTGTTTTCTCATTTGCAGTCAGAGATGAAATCCTAATAAGTCTGAGTGATTGTATGACCAAGGGATTGAGCTAAAAGAGATTCTTCTAGAAATATGAATTGAGAAAGGCAGAGAGTAGCAAGCTGTGAGGGAACAATGTGCTGATAATTTGTATTAGCATTAAATGTGCCTCTAAATCTCACACACTTATATAAAGCTGTTAATCTTTCAAGGCTTATGTATCATGATTGGCGTAAATTATTAATCATCTTTGGAGAGAAAACAAACAGAGAGGTGACAAAATCAACGTGTTAAAGCACAATAATAAAGGGAATTGAAACACGTAAGTTAACAAACAATTAGAGCTAAAGTATTATCAATTTGAATGTTTATGGCTAACAGACCACCCTCACAACTAATGTACTTCTAATTTGTATAATTTTCTTGTGTTTTAGTATATGGTATTTGAGATTATTGTACTGTAGGTTGCTAATTTTAAAAAGTAGCTATTGGAGACCATGGAATGGGGAGCAAGAGTGTCTGAATTAACCATAAAATGCATTGTTAACCAATCTGAGATTTTTTTCACTGTTAAAAAGTAATGTCACATCAGAACTAGCAGTTAGTATGTTTCTGCACAAAGCTATTTGGGGCTGTGGCACCACAGTATTCGGACCACAGCTGACTGCAGTGCAGGCAGAAAATACCACAGGTGAAGAAATTATCTATAACGAAGGACTTGTTCCATAAACGAGTCATTTTCTCATTAGGGAACATGACAATCAAGATTCTTACTAGCTTAATCATCCAGGTTCACCGATGACAAATTCTTCCCTACAATTTCTCATCCTTTAAAGTACTTGGATTAGTTATTGCTGTAGATCAGTTCTGTAAATTTAAACTCTCCAACTACAAATGTTCACCTCTGGAGAAAGTGAAAATTAGCTTTGAAAGTACTGGTACATAAACTATGCACTTTCATTTTTCATGAACAGGGCACAATTAAAATTTAATTATTTGTATGTTAGTTGAAAGTTAGCAAAAATAAAAAAAGCTGCTAGCTTGGATTTTAATGTAAACTGAAAAATAAATGTAGTCAACATTGCATCTTTATATTGCTATAACTCAGGCTGGTCCCATGATAATACTTGAATATTTTACAAGATTTCCTGTTTCTAGAAGTCACTAAAGATCCAGGGCATATGCTGAACACAGCATGATTTTACTGGAGAGCAAAAATATTATACTCCATGCTGCCAGGAACAAGACTGGGGAAATGGCCAAGGTTGAATAAAGTAATCATCTCTGGTGTGGGGGATACCTCACTCCAGGTGCGTTCCTCTTGTCTGGCAGCCCCAGAGCATGGAACTGGGGACAAGCAGCCAGGCATGGGGTCACGACTGGAGTCACAATGAGCGTGTGCTGCTCATCGTGTTGAATCATGCCTGGAGGCACCAGGGAAAGAGGAAGGAGGCTAAATGATGAGCATCCTGTAATTGGCTATGGAAGGAGAAAGGAAAACACAGTCAGCTGGTAAAGGTCTCTGGTGGATTACCTTTGTCCTTCCAGAAACTGATACTTTGGTATAACACTGCGCAAGGTTTTATGTGTGTGCCAGCTCACATCAGCCCCTGCTGGAGCCTAAATACGCTACAGAGCTGCTGACCTTTTCTCGTCTTGGTGTACAAGCCTGATGTAGAGATGTCCTTTTGCTTTGCTTTCTCCTTTACACATCTCATTCTTCTCTCCCCAAATACTATGGACAATGTAGAATTAACTCCATGCCACAAGATGCAAAATAGTAATAATGGAACGCAGTGGCTAAAAATCACTTGAAGACAGACAATCAGCTACCATCACCAGATTGTCCTCAATTGCAGTTTAAATTTACTCTGAATATCAGAAAAGATGGATTCTTTAAAGACTGAGGGGCAGCTACAGCTTTGCCATTTGTTGTTGTTTGAGTATTACCCTGGAGCAAGTCGGGAAACAGGTTGTAATTGGAGCCACTCTTTCATTGATTACTTTCTATAAGTGCATACTGCAGAGAGGAAGGGAAGAAGAATAAATTGAATGTATTGTTTTTTTACAAAAACTAGGGCTGGATTGGTCTATCCTGGCTCCACACCTCATGTGTTGGATGGACCCACTCCTCTCGGTCTGACATCTCTGGATGGAGGCACCTTGGCAGCAGTGATTTCTTCCCTTTGCTTCTTGAGGAGGAGTGAGTGGGGTGTTAGAAAAATAGTTCATAAAGATGAGGGAGGGGGATTGCTGCTACTCCAAGGCTGGTATATAGATCATTTAGATTGGAAAAGACCTTTAAGGTCATCAAGTCAAATAATCTGTAATATGTCTGAGGGTTAGACCTCTGTGCCATTTCACATGGACTTGGCTTAAGTTTGTTCCCTACCAGCATCACTGCCTGTATCCTGGCCAAAAAACCCAAGGGGATTCAGGCCAGGTGACACTTTTGTTTCCTCCTCATCTGCTTAGACACCACAGGCTATATCTGATCTACCCATGATGAACAGGAAGCAGAGGCTTGCATACCTTTTGTCCTCTGAGAAATTAAGAGCTGAGCAGCTAGTTAGCTTCAGACAAATAAAGGAAAGAAATAATCTCTTGCCTGTGTCCAGACTGAGCGTCTGGCTGACCGACTGCTGGCAGCGTGTCACTCCCCAGGCAGCCTGCTGACAACCCAGCACACATCAGCCTCATTTTCTGAGTCATTGTTTTTTGTTAGAAAAAGGAAAAAAGCTTTGAAGGCTCCTTGTTGGGCTCACAGCTGGATTTGGGAGCCAGACAAGAAGTTACCTGGGACTGACATGGAAGTCTTTGACATGGCCTCACTTAATAGGGCAGTTCCCATCCCAGATAGCAAAATAAGGAAGAAACAGCAGAATTCCCATGGCGCTGTACTTCTGGCCACTCCTGAGATGTGTGCCCTCAGTCAGGGTAGGAATAAACCACGAGCCCTGTGGTCCATGCTGGAGCTGAGCACTGTGGGCTCTCCTTACCCTGGCCCATGTCCTCACTGGGAAATGTTCTTGAGGAAAATAAAGACTGGGACCAAAACAAAGAAGCATGAATGTAGCAATGACTATATGGAGTAATAATGAGTAATTCCATGTTTGTATTCACAGGGACCAGTTACAAGGATGTAATTATTTTATGTAAATCACAACTGTTCTTATTAATAATGTTTACATTCTCTCCCCCTAACAATAAGATATGCTATCTGAGTTCTCTTTCTAATCATTATGGTAGAGGACTTTCCTCTTTAAATTTCCTTTTCTACCCCTAGTTTCCCTTCATAAGAGAAGTAAAAACCTTCCTGAAATCTGATAGCTCTGCTGTTCTGGACCAGAGCAGACAGCCAGTTCTGTTTCCTTGCCAGTTAGTGATTTTCTCATGCTGACAGATGTGCGAGACAGTGATAGATCAGATTAATTCTAATTTCTGAAGTGAGCCGACATCTGAACCCAGCTAATTTAAAATGTTCTTTCTGTGTTTAGTCTGCTCAGGCAATTTAACTGCAAATCTTTCTCTCAGTGCTGTCCTTTCAGCTCGTATGGTTGGGTACATGGAGCCAGAGCTAACCGCTGGCTTATTAGGGCAAACAGATGCAAGCAAATCGGCAGCTCCCATGCATGCCAGACAACCCTGCATTAATTGCCTGTTCTGCTTTAGCACAGCTTTGTAGGACAACTCCTCCTTGCTTGCTCCTCACTAGGGGATGGCTCCTCCTCAGCTGGTAACCCAGGAGCCTGAGGGACATCACTTTGGGAAGGGTGGTGGAGGCTATGAGCTTTAGCCATCTTGCAAGGTAGTTCTCTGTTTAATCCTATTATTTTCTTGCTTTCCATGACTCACCAGCCTCACAATGTGATTTGAATCAGCCTAGCATAAATATTTTTTTAAAACACTCATTTGTCTTTGTTTCCACAGATGTCCTTTCCAAAGCTGCTTTCATTTCTCTCAATTCCTGTCTTTGCTATTTCATCATGAATACACTTGCAGGCCTCTTTCTAGGATATCCAAAGTTATATGCATCAGAAAATGTCTCTTTTTCTGAAGAGGCTCTATAATTTTCATTGTAAACGATGAAAGCCCAAGATTGTTTTTAGTTAAAATTTGATCTTTTCTTTTACTAGAGAACAACCTCAGCCTATAAAAATTGTTTTAATCAAAATCTCAATGTTTCACTGAAAATGTCATGATGTAACATATTTGAAAAGTAAACATAGGCAGGAAGAGAATGCTTTTTCTTTTGACAACACTGGTTTACCATTTATAGCTTCTTGAAGTTCTTTACACTCTGAATTTACACAATGTGAAATTATTGTCAATTATGCTAATCTTTTAATCCACATTCTTAATATTGATAATACTCTAATCTTTCAGACACTCAATTGTTTTCACATTTTATCTTCCTCCCAGCTTGATGAGCAATGAATCTCTTTCCACACTTTCTTTGCTTTTGGTCTTTCCTCTATAAACCATGTACTCTTAACACAATTTTATCCTAGTTCTGCTTCTGTGCAATAATTGCATTTCTACTGTAGCCAATTCTTGTCATCCTTTTGCTTTACTCTCATCTGATTCTTGGAGGAAAATGGAAAGTCTTCCTACAGGTTTTCAACCAGACAACCAGACAACTTTTCCAGTTATTCCATATTCTGGTAGAATTCCATATTTCTGATATTGAAATAAGGTTAGGAGACTACCATTACATATTACTGGAATAATGAAAACCAAAACGCCCCAGAAAGATAGTAACTAATTTTTAATTTTAAAAAGTAATTTTATATGGTTTAGAAAGTTTTGCCATTTGCTTTTGAGAACTTGGAAAGGCTTCAGAAGTCTTTGTAAAAGAAACTTTTTCAGCTTCCTCGGAAGTTTTCTCTTGTCAGTGGCACTTTCTGCTCAGCCACAGCCCTGGCACTGCAGCCTGGCTGTTTGCATTGTTACTTCCCCTGATGTTTCTGTGGACACGTGTGCCTGTCACAGACTGTATCCATGTCCTTTAGTCCTTCTGCTGTTGCAGTCACAGCTCTGTGCAAGGAACTCACCTTTCAATGGATTTGCAATCTGCCATTTTAATCAGTTCTTCCTAGACATTATGTGCCTTTAATCCAGTTTTATTTATAGCTACTGGTAACTCTGATATGTTTTTTCCATTGTATTTTGATTTTATTATCTGAGACCGAAGAGTGCTGTTATCTCTGTTAATAGTGGATTTCTTCAACACCACTTTGGGCAATCTTAGCAGCTCCTGGGACAGTATTTTGAAACTGTGTGGTCTCATATATTAGGTTATAAAAAATTAAAATTAAATCTTGCCAAAAATTCTAATTAAAAATAAGTGTCAATGAATACAACTTTCTAAAGATGTTTCTAAAGATGTGCCATTTAAATGAGTGTTTTTCCAATCAGCAGCATACAGCATATTGTTTGCTACTTTGGAGAAATGGTACCAGTATGTGGCAGGTAATAATCACAAACATTTATCTTAATAGCAAAATCTCTTTTGCATAAGTTGCACATGTTTATTTTTCTCTTTTGTCAGGACACCCTATATATGTAGCCTTTGTCAAGCTTTGTAGAGAATGCGTCTAATTTCTGTCTCACATTACTTCGTAGCTCACTATAAATATAGTGTCATTCTTGAGCAGCATTGTGTACTGAATCTGTAATGTCTTACAAGGGAATTGTTTCAACTCAGCGAATAAATGAAAATCACTTGGGATTCATCCCAAACCTGATTTTTTTCATTATTTAACTTGCTCAGTGTCTTGATTTTTTCCCCTTTTCCATAAACAGGTATTTAATTATTTACTCCACAAAACCTTTAAAAAAAAAGGAAGGAAAGCCACCCATCACATTGGATCAAACATTTCTAAATATTGAATAAGTGGATAATAAAGCGTGCTAGACAAGACCATGATCATATGATGTGGCAGTACTGTTTAATAAGTCCTTTCAAGAAGTGTTTGCTTCATTGTCTTTGATTGTTGCTGACTGGTTACTTCAAGTTTCTGACTGTTTCTAAGAACAGGAAGTCCATGAGGAGCCACACTCCCTTCTGTATAATTTGAATTGATTTTTCCTTTTGTGCTGCTGCATAAGATGGTGACTGTTTTCATTTTTCTACAGAAGAACTTTGCTAAGCATTTTTAACAGAAGGAAATCATCTCTAATGCACTTCATGGGGTTTTTTTACTCCTTACAGGCAGGAGTGCAGGTAGGTATGGAGCCCTGTGTGACTTCCAAGCTAACAGTGCTGGGATCTTTCAGGCACTGGACAGAGAAGTCAGAAATTCAGTATGAACTGTGCCCATAACACCAAGCCAGACCATCCCCATACTGATGTGTGTCAGTGCACTTTATTGAGTGCTTAGGAAAGGGCAGCTCTCTCCTCCCACACTGTTGTCTTCCTCTGCCTCTTTCTTGCTCAGAATACATGTGGCACTAGAATATTTCAGATAATTTTCCTGGTCTAGTTCAATACACACTGTCAAAGAAGGATTGGAGGGCCTGGGGTACAAACTATGCTTCAGTGTGCTTTTAAAACAGTTTGGCTGTGCTCTGCTCTTGAATAACAATAAACTGTAAAATGTTAAGTCAGTCCTTAAAGAATTAATAAATGGGAGAACAAGTGCTATATGAAGGAGGAATGAGCGAGGATGAAATACGAGGACAGAGATTGCTCATATGTACTGTATATTGTGCTGCTTGTTTGTTGTTTATATATATATATAAAAACCACCCAGATTTCTGAGAATAGAGAGTCAGCTTTAGAAAAACTGATGACTGAAGCAGAGAAAGCATTAGCTTTCTCATTAAATGCTAGTTACTGATAACACTTGACTGACCTATATACCTCTTAAACAAGAAAAAGGTATTTCTGGAGTGCCTGGGGAAATTAGCCGTGGCTAAATTTCCTTTAGATTTTAGAAATTATGTTAATCATTTTATGCCTACAAGTTTCATAATGTGGTTTGAGCTATGCAGCTGTTGCTTACGCTGGTTGTCTCGTGCAATGCAGCAGAGCTGCTGCCTGAATGAGAGCTTCAGGATCCAGCCACAGCGTAGCAGAATATTAATGAGCTAGCTAGCATCCTGTTTGGTGCACAAGGAAAGTGAATAAGCCCCCAGGAAGATCTGAAATATTGAAAGAGCCCATGCTGTGGTACAGGGCCAGGCATTGAGGGAGAAGGAACCTTGATCTGCATGGCCTTCCCACTGCTGCTGCACACCAAACTCCCTGTACACTCCATAGGGAGACTTCTGAAGTGATGGATGGATGGATGGATGGATGGATGGATGGATGGATGGATGGATGGATGGATGGATGATGGATGGATGGATGCAGGAGTTCTGTGCTCACTAGAAACCCTTTTGGCACCTTCACTGCTGCTCTTTGAGCCCAGCTCTGGCCAGGAGCACCTGCTGCTTTCCTTCCCAGAGCATGGACTCAGAGCCAGAGTGCAGGGCAATGGGGCACAGCTCTATTTTCCATTGTGGGAAGGAGGGTAGAACCTGCAAGAAGAAGGCAGAAAAGAATTTTACCACATGACATCTGAAACCTGAATTTTACCTGTATTGTGAAGAAACCCCGAGTCAGTTCTGGCTGCACGCCTGACAGCAGCATTTAGAAGTCTTCTGTAACCTACAGTAAAGGGTTCTGTGCATTTGTGTCTATACCTCAAGTGCTGGAATAGTCATGTTTATGCAATTCAATAGTCTGAAATATTTTAAACAACCACCAGTGAATTTGAACAGGGAGCAACTTTAAACACTACCCTTTTGCCTTTTCACAGAATCACAGAATATTCTGAGATGGAGGAGACCCACAAGGATTATTGATTCCAGCTCCTGGCCCTGCACAGGGCCACACCATGTGCCTGAGAGCATTGTCCAAAAGTTTCTTATACCCTTTCAATCCGTTTCACGCTGTTCCTTCGGGTTAAATATGGTTAGCTGTCACAAAGAAGGTGGCAGTGCCTCAACTGTATTCATTTTGTATAGGCCGCAAGGCCCTCTTCCATCCTTTTCAAGGGGAGTGCTGATCTTCTCTCCTTTCATACAACACTCACAAAAGGTCATAATTCAGAATGACCAAACATCCATAATTCATAAGACCAGACATCCAAGTGAATAAACCTCATCCTGCTTCAAACACCTACTTCAAACCTGCCATATGACTCCTTGAGGTTTGAGTGGATGTGCACACATCCTATGCCTTCACTTCTGCAAACAAAAGCCCTACTGAAAGACACAGAGAAACCTGGATTATGAAAAATGGCATATAATCAGTAGCATGTAGCATCACTCTGACTGACATGATGTCAGCCCAATACCTTTCAAAAGCACCACAAGCATATTCACAGCAACACTATTGAACAGAGACAGCAGAGGAAAGATTTGGAAGCAGCAGCATTTCCCTGTTAGATTCTTGTGTCTCAAATAATGAGATGCATGATGTCTGCCTCTTGCTGATAGCTGGGCTATTGCTTGGTTTTTATAAGAAATTATTTGCTGATGAAAAGCCAATCAGCAAAATGCTGAATGTACTACTATGTAATTTCATGTGAAAAGAGATAAAAACAGCCTGTATCCTTGGATAATAACTAAATATTGATTTTCTAGTAGTTGTTTTATCTTCACCCACATCATCATTTATTAATGGAGACAGTTCAGCCTCTGGTTTAAATAGGATTTGCTGAAGTTTAAGTCCCTATTTCTCTTACAGTGCAGCTTTAGGTAAGCAAATGGTTGGTAGATCTTTTCATCAGTGGGCACAAGGCAAAGGTATTCCAGACTCTTATGGTGAAGGTCATGAGCTTCTTTTTTTGAGAGAGACAGCAAAAAACAATGACCATGATTCAGATGCAGAGAAACCGAAGAAACACTAGTCCTTCATGCAACATATATTTAAACCTTGAAATCCTTGGCCATGGAGTATTAAGTGCTTGAATAAGCATAAAAATCAAGACAGGTTTGCTTGAACAAGTTGGCATTGAAATATAACAATTTTGTAGCATTCAAGGACTTATTTAATATAGATTACCAATGTGCAGTGTGTGTAGCTCTCCAGAAAACAGGATGTACTGGGAGGAGTTGTCATTATATGCCTGCTCTGTCACTATTCTCTCCCCATCAATTATTCACTTCTGGCCTTCTGGGGTTAGACAGACCTTTGATTCAATCTTGTCTACTCATTTTGATGCTCTAAAAAAATAAACTCCTACATTCTGTGAGTAATTTTCAGTTTGACCTTCTATACACAAAAGGTACAACCTCTGATATAGGAAAGACAATTGATGAAGAAAGAAAGGTCTTGTTACCTTGCTTGTGTCCCAGCTGGTGAATAAAAATAAGTTACATTGAGTCCACATTCAGAGTTCACATTTCTCAGGCAGCTGTGAGGGAAAGTGAATGAATTGGAGAATAGGGCACCAAGAAGAAAAGAATAGTAAAGCAGAGAATCTAGGTTCATCTATCTCCTACAAATCAATCAATCAATCAGTAAATTTCATTTTTTTAACTATCTCAGCTGTTTCAAATGGAAATTGGAGATTTTTGTCTACCAGATTTTAAGGAGAGGCAGGATGCACTATTATTTGACATCTTATAACATGTAAAATTGCTGCCTTCCATGCCCAAGAAGAAAATGATGAAAGAAAATTAAGTGCTCTTGTTAGCAAATGCACTTAAAGTAAAATCCTAACATGTTCCTTACTATTGAAAACCATCAAGAAATCCCTCCTAGCTACATTAAAATGTAACAATTTTATTGGAAATAGGTATTTCTCCTAAGAACAAACAAGAGGGTTTGGTTTTCTGTAGCCATTTTATTACCTTGACAATCACCAGCTCAGTTAACTCTCTCATCTGCTGCAGCAGAAGTACCTCAGGGCTGCCAAAGCTTGAAGACCACAGAAATTAGTGTCTGCATATATAAGATTCTAAATTATCATGAAAACTCAACAGAAATGCTGTGAAATCATGTCACACTATGGAAACTAGCTCCCAGAATGATGATGAAAGTTCATTACGGTAACTTCTGCGATGTTCCCAAATCTGTCTGGAGAATGCCTTTAAACGGATGTCCAGCTGATCATGTAATGTCTCACTAAGAGAACCAAAAAATGTTAACCTTTGGGCATGATGGATGTTTGTGATGATTCTGTGACTAGTCTGAATCAGACAGATGAAGCACTGTCATTCATATGTGATATGTCTCTCTGGAAGATCACAGGGTCACAGAATGGGTAAGGTCGGAAGATACCACAGTGGGTCACCACCTCCCTGCTCAAGCAGGGTCATCCACGAGCACAGGATTGTGTCCAGAGGGTTCTTCAATATCTCCAGTGAGGGAGACTCCACAACCTCTCTGAGCAACCTGTTACAGCGCACAGTCACCTGCACAGTAAAGAAGTTTTCCTCATGTTCAGGTGGAACTTCCTGTGCATCAGATTCTGCCCACAGCCTCTTGTCCTGTTGTTCAGCACCACAGAGAAGAGCCTGGATCTCTGAAACCCTCCCTTCAGATACTGGCAGACATTGATGAGGTCCCCTCTCAGTCTTCTCTTCTTGACACTGAACAGGCCCAGCTCCCTCAGCCCTTCTTCACGAGAGAGATGCTCCAATCCCTTCATCATCTTTCTTCCCCTCTAATGGACCTGCCCCAGGGCTTCATTGCCTCCCTTGAACTGGACACCACTCCAGATGTACCTCCCCAGGGCTGAGCAGAGGGACAGCATCATCTCCTTTGCCATGCTGGCAATGCTTTTCCTAATGCACCCCAGGGCACCATTGGCCTTCTTGCCCACAAAGGCACATTGCTGGTCCATTGTCCCCAGAGCTGCTTTCCAGCAGGTTGGCCCCCAGCCCATACTGGAGCAGGGGGTTATTCTTGCCCAGGTGCAGGACCTTGCCCAGGTGAAGGACCCTGCATGTGTCCTGGTTGAATTTCAGATGGTTCTTCCCATCTCTCCACACTGTCTTGGTCCTTCTGAAGGGCTGCACAGCCCGCACAGAAGTGATGAAATCCACCGGTTTCGAGGCAGAACGGATGCCATCCTGGAAGAGATACTTTCTTCTCCTTTTTGGCACATTTAAATGCCAAGTCTTATTTTGATTTGTCTTATTTTTACAGGAAAGTGTGGTGTAAAACACACTAATTGGGCTAACTGCTGCTCCTCTGCACCATTACAGAATCAGAATAATTTCAGGAGAATTAAGTGAAAGCATCATATTGTACAAAAGACGTGTGAGCACAAGTACTCACAAATCAACCAGGCTGTAGTTTTACAGAAAATGGTTACAACAAAAGGAAGAATTCAATTTCAGCAAATGTTTTGATCATGTCTGCACGTGGAATAATGAAAGAAACCCAAATAATACAGTCTGCTCCTTACTAGAGTCAATGAATACTGTTAAATTACAAAGAGAAAAATTGACACCTACAGGTAGGTTTTTTCATGCTTTTTTGTTTACTTTTTCATCTGGTAAACTCTTACTGATCTTGTATTGCTGTTGACTCATAGTCTGTATGCTTGTCTGAAAAAATATCTCAATGTCTCTATTTCATTTACAGATAGCCTGTACCTCTTGTAGTTTCCACGGGATTTTATGGTTCTGTAGCTGGCTGCTTACTTTCTGCCAGTTTCAATGATAAAGAGCCCGAGGTCAATGAAAACAAGCAGCACTTCATGAACATCTTTGCTGCTGTTCTTTCTTTCAGAGAAAGAAGGAAGAAAAAAAGGTAAGAAAAAAATCTTTACCTAAGTTTGACTATTTTCTCTCTGTTTCTATGGGAACAAGAACAGATGAAGGAGCAACTGCCAGCCATCAGCTGGATTGCTGAAACTCAAGCCAAGGTAACTGGCTGCTGATGAGGAATTTCAGGCTTCATTTGGACTGTCCACTGGGTTGCTAAATTTGAAATGGTTTCATCTTGCAGTGGGGAGAAACAGGGAACTGCATCAGGTTTAAAACCAGTGAAAACAGTTTTTCCCTGGGATCTCTTCAAATCTTGTGACTTCTAGGACAAATTCAAAATAAAATATTTGTTTTTACTAAAAGAAAGAACACAAAAACTAGTAAACTTTCTTGCTCAGGTGATCAAATGCCCTTGAATGTTTTTTCATAACAATACTTAAAAATTACGGAGATCTGTAGATATCACCACTATCATAGATTGTCAACTCAAACACTGTAGCTGAGTGAAAAGGGTACCTAATAGATAAGGGGTTAAGAGCCCTGAGAAAAGGCTCTTTTTATTACCCATCCCTGACCACAGTTCTAATCCCTGACTCTGTTACCATTTCACACAGCTGTTCTTTTATAAAATCTAATCTCCTGGCTCTAAGACCTCAACCTCTCTATGCCCATACTGTGTAATTTCAAACTCTCTTGCAATAAAATCCCCCATCTTCTTGTTATCCCATTTTTCAGGCATCTCCATTTCAATTTCCTACCCATGAGCTTCCAACTACCAGTTACTCACCAGCCTTGCTTCCCCTGTGCCCATTGCTGCTGGCAACAGCTCTGACCACAGCCCGGGCTGCTCTGACTGTCAAAGCCGCTCTCTCCTGTGTTCTCCCTCCTGCCTCAGGAAGGGTTTCAGATGGAGGACACAAGTTGCAGTTACCAATAATCCATCCAAACAAAGCTCCAAAGAGATAAAAGTAGGGCATGTGAAAAAGTTTGTCATAGTGCTAACGTAGTGCATTTCTTTTTATTGCCTCTATCTGAAATTGAGCGTGTGCGAAAGGGAGAGTTCTTCAGGCTGGTGCCACAATGGAATATAAATGGTCTGAGTATTATTATGTGCAGTGGAGCTACACTGACCTAATTTATGGCAGCTGAGAATCTGGTCACCAGCTTACATGCCTACTGCTCTGTTTGTGCTTTGCTTTGGAAAACACCGGATGGAAGCATTTAGCTACATTTTGTGGTGGCAAAAAAAAGTGTGTAATACAAATTTCTGCATGAAAAACACTTTTCCTTCTTTTCCAATGGTTCACTCCATCATTTCCAGATCCATTTGCCAACATCTGACTTTTTTCTCTCCTTTTTTACATATTGTTCCACTCAAATCAAGCATCGCTCAGGGGAAAAAAAAGAAGAAGAAAAAGGATAGACAAGTCTCAGTGTTAGGCAACTAATAACTTTGTATTAAACACAGCAAATAACTGAGGGAAAAATAAGATAAGACATCATGCTTGTCCTTAGTTTTTCCACGAAAAAGAATATTTTGGTCTGGTATAATTTTATAGAGTTCAGTAGAGCTCCTAAGTATGGATTTACAAAGCAATTGTGACCTCAAGTGGCACTCTGTTAATCTGAATAAAATACCTGCCAGTGTACATTAGTATTGAAGTACTCCTGAGTTGCTAGGTGCCACAGTGTTCAGGTCCAGCAGGGTCTGCATTAAGTGTTTCCAAGATTATAAATAATGGGAACACATCTATGCCTTAATAGCCTACATCTCCCTTTAGCCAGTCTGCAGTCACATTATAAAAAAATACCAGGAACACTGCCTAGGACCATACTTTTGAAATGAACTGCTTTAAAAATCAATTAAGCTGTGTGTGTTAATAGAAAATGAAAATCCAATGAATTGTTGAACTCTAATAGGCAATTCTCCCTGTAGATTTTGTTCTTCTCTAAAGCTGGATGCAGAAACTAGGCTGCTTTTTTGTGTTCAGGGCTGGCTTTCACCTCTTTCCATCTGAAAAGTGTCTAGTGAGAAACTGAAATCTGCATCAGGCAAAGGTTCTTAGCAGCCTCTGAGAGGATAAAACTGTTAATGTGGCCATATATGACTCTCAGACATAAAAAAACCCTCATAAACTCCAATTTCAAATGCTGAAGTAGGTAGGAAGGAAGGATGAGAGTGCTCTTGGATACACACTCAAGCCACCAAAATTTTTGCTGAATGTTAAAATCTGACCTCCTGACAGGCAGGAGGGAAGTATCCAGTAGTGATCAGTGAAGTGCCCCAGGAAATGGGGCACACTAAAAAATTTGGCTACACGAGGAACCTTCCCACCTTTTCAGG
This sequence comes from Chloropsis cyanopogon, assembly GCA_013400585.1. Classification (NCBI taxonomy): domain Eukaryota; kingdom Metazoa; phylum Chordata; class Aves; order Passeriformes; family Irenidae; genus Chloropsis; species Chloropsis cyanopogon. The sequence goes on from WEZZ01034763.1 coordinate 40,021, forward strand.
AGGGTTATTGTGGTGAGATTCTGAACAGGGGCTATAGACAAATACATGGTCTCTAAAATACCCGTGGAGAAAGTAGCACCCACTTTTTCCGAGTAACACTGGTAAAAGCCACTCTACATTGGCATCCTAAGGTGTAGGCTCCCATGTAAAGAAAGAAGTGTGGCAAGATATGCAAAGCACGTGCTTTCCATTGGCTTTGCTGGGTGTTAGTCTTAGGACAGAGCTCTTGAGGGCCTGATCATTCAGACTTGGTGCATCTCATGGGTGAATCAGGACTTTACCAAGGACAGTAGAGTGCATGCAAGCATTCCACCCTGAGAGTGTTCCAGGCTGTGTCTGAGAGAATGTATGCTTAATTAGGGCTGCAAATTATCCAGGTAAAATGAAGGCCTGCTACTTAGCCACCTTCAGTCAGAGTGGTCCAATGAAATTGTCCTGTTCCTATGACAGGTCCAGTGAAATTTCAGTCAGGTGCTGCCAAGCATCCTGGGCACGTTATGTAAACACATATATCTAAAGGCATGAAATGGTTTATGGGGAGATTTTCAAAGGAATAAAATGGAGTTGGAAGCATAAATTAAAAAGCATCTGTCACCGAAATTTGCTTTTCTCTATCTCTTAGCTCTTTTTGTCACGGAAAGTTCAGCAGTAAGCACATCAGCTGGCAGGAGTTCAGCTATAGACACCAACACCAAGAAATCACAACGGTACGAAGACTAGAAGTGCACTTCAGTCTGTTTGTGCTGGAAAAAGCAGTCTTAAGAGTTTACCTCTTTAGTCAGTTTTTCATCTCAGCAACTGTGATACTGATTAGGTGTAACTTCTGTAGAAAAACATTAATGCAGTTTCTGATCTGAAATCACGAGCACAGGAACAAAAAAAGTCATCAGTGCTCTGACCTTCCCCATTTTAGCTGCTCTTCTTTGATGAGTCAGCATTTAATTTGTTTCAAACAGAAAGGCTTGCTGTGATAGAGTTGTAGTCGTATTTGCACTGTTGGTTCTTTCCCACTGTTTGAATGTCACTTGTTTAGGATTTCTGAAAACATAAGGCTGTAAACAGACCATGAAGGATTGTGACTTGCAGATCCCAAGAGGAAAATCTCTTCTGTAGCAAACTGGGTGGGAAGATGGGCAACCAAATGTGAAAAGGGAGGTGTTCAGGGACGCTGTATAGTTCTGCCAGCATCACACACAAAGGCCTTTGTATTTTATTTACCAGGATCCTACCCTTTCAGCAGCAGAGCCCACATTATGAGCACCTGTTTGCAGCAGAAGGGACAAGCAACTTCCTGTGTAACAGGACAAAACAGGTCATCAAAATGCCTTCTTGAGCCAAAGTTCAGTATTTTTCAAGTCACATGACTGCTTCATCCTGCCATCTTGTCTGTCAAGCACCCATGCAGGACTTTCTGCTGCTTTATTAATGCTAAATTACTGGGGTTTGCATAGTTATTTGAAGTAGTTGGGGTTTTATTCAGAAATCAAGATTTAAGCATTATGCAGCCAAATACTCTAATTTCCTTCATAGTAGTACCAAGCTTTCCATAAAAATACAGTCCCACAGAGAGAGAAAAAAATTTTCTGGTATCACCCGTATCATGTCTCAGAGAAGTAGCAAACTGAGCAACAAAAATGATGAATTGGACTTTTTTTTTATGGACTAGAACAGCTACATTCTACCTCTGGAAAGCCAGAGAAGCTAGAAATTAGCTGTATCATACATATGCAACAGATGCATATGAGATTACGAAGTGTTCTAGGAGTTTGTCAGGAACAGCTAAATAGTAAACACAAAGTAGGAGTTGCTACTTGCTCTTATAGCCCAAGGTAGAAGAAGAGTTTAGGAGAGATACTACATAGTAGTTTATCAAGAATAAGACAACACACCACTGGGGTTTCCAGCTAACTTAAAAGTCAGAAAGGCAGCTTTTTCTGAGGTTTAAAATCAGAATTCATAGCACACCCACAAGTACTAAGCATGAAACAGGAAAGCATGATGAATGGGATAGATAAATCTGAAAGCATACTTTCAGGGAATATTGCAAGCTTAGGCTTTTGAATAGCAATTATGGAGAGCATGACTTTTCATTTCAATTTATGTCCTGGTAATCAATTATACACTGAGCTGGATATAAGCCCTTTTGCTTCCCCATTAGAAGAAAACAAGCAAATAAAATAAGGATTCTGAATGCAATGAGTTCTCTTCCTCTCTTTTCTCTACCTTTGATTCCAGTTATCTGAGATAACCATGGAATATTAACTTCGAAGAAAGCAAACCTGCTATGCACAGTAAGACTGACTTTATTATCGCTTCACCCTTGCATGATTTTTAGTTCTACTTGTCCTTGCAATCATTCCTCTGGCTTAATATGACTCGTGAGAGATCTCAGCACTGAAAACCATAGCGTATCCCTAACACTAAATTTTCACCTGTCACCTACAGAAGCAGGAATTAATATAAACTGGAAGAGGTTTCTTGATTCCTGCACATCATACTGGCCTGAATAAGTTCTGTGAGGTTCTGTGCAAGCATCTGCCTCATGCTGTGGTGACAGAGGATGTTGCTGCTGGACACACCCATCCCACCACGGCTGCATCCAGCTCTGTCTTGAAGTATTTATATTTTGCAAAACCACCCATGAGCCAGTGTTCTTGTCAGTACAAGAACATTAACACTTCTTATCTGTAAAACATTTTTCCCCATGGATCTCTCTGCCAGTTCAGTTCTGGTATGAGTAGTACAGCTGATGGAGGCACAGAGAAGAAATGCACTGCTGAAGTGCCGATCTACCACCACTCACTTCACGCATTAATATGAAGTGGCCATCAGCTTTTGGTGCCTTAGGCCACACCAGTGCTCCAGAGAGCAAGTTTTAATTAGAGCTAAGGATGAACTCTCTGAGGGGAACTGCCACAGCCACCCTGTCATCACTCACTGCCCTAAGCCTCCCTGTGACAGTACGCGTGCTCAGTCCAAGGGTGCCTGTGAGACACTTTCTGTCAGCTCTGTTTGAGAGCTTCTCTGGAAGCTGAACTGAACCAGAGAGGCACCAGACATGTGGCACTTGCACCCTTACACTCTGTGGAGTGGTCTACTTTGGAGTGCAACCGGGATGAAGCACTGCCAAATGCAACGTGCTTTGTCCTCACAGCAGTACAAAACGAGATTTGAAGCACTGGAAAACTTAAAAATATTTCCCCAGCTCAGCTCCTGGGAGCAATGCTCAGAATCCACTGGGAAAGGGTGTGGCCTCAGCTCCAGCCCTCAGGTTTGGTTTGGTGAGGAACTGGAGCCATGCTCTGCTGAGATGGGCTTGCGCCAAGGCAGAGTGCAATGAGTGCAAGGCTAGCTCTTTCACCAGCTTGGCTACCTTAAATAAAGTACTAAGTCACAGTACTGCCAACAAACTTTAAAGTCCAGTTGGCTACAAATAACTGATTTTGAAGGATGCTAATAAAAAGGAGAATTGTCCTAAATTTCTCTTTTTCTATACAAAATTGAAAGGAAACAGTTTGACCCAATAAATGTGTAAGCACAGATTCTGCTGTTGAAAATATGTATAGCACAGTTAGTAGATTATGAGGGTTGTGAAGCGTGCAAATAAAAGTCTGTTTCATATAAACTCCAGTTGTGCAATTCAGCTGCAGGTCCAAGAGGCAAAATACAGCCTTTTTCTCCTATGCAGATCAGCAAAACAAAAATTATAATCATGTTTTCAAGCTAAACTGTGCCTCCATCCATCAGATATGTAATTCCACCATCTTTAAGTTTTAGGGTTTGGAGCTCTCTTCCTTCTACAGGAGCTCAGTGAAGTCTGAGAGAAAAAAGATTTTAATGCAAGCACCAATTTTTTCATATATCCCATCTGCAATGAGCTTATGAGGAGCTTGTATGCATTATTCATCCCATATCCTGGCTAGAATTAATAACTCATCCATGGCTTCTGATAGCTTATCAGTACAGAGCTGCTCAGCTGTATTGCATTTAGGTGGAGTAATGTACACATCCAGCTTTACTTGCTTGAGAATATGGTGTGGGTTTTAAGGCTCAAACAATCATGGGAATTTCTTCTCAAAGTTCCTCAGTTTCCCTGGGCAACGCTGTCCCTCGTACATATGTCTTCATTTGGCCTGGTTTCATTTCTACACGTTTCTCTTGCTGCCCAGGCTAAAGGCAGAACGAAAGTCTATAAATCAATGACATCTTCACTAGCCTCGTTCTTGCTCTCTCTTTCTTTCTTCTTGAAGCAGCAGCTCATCCTGTGACTTTCTTACTTCTCCAGCTTTACCAGCTTCAGAGTTCTTCACTACACTTGTACTAATTTCCTTTTAAAATGACAGCCAATTGAAAATATGAAAATCACTACTGATTGCATAAATAAGCATTTGTACTGCAGTACACAGTTCTTTAACAAAACCAATCTTGCATGGATTTACATACATCTCATAGCTTTTCAGGGCAAAGAACCTGTAATTTGGCAGAAAGCACTTCCCCTATTGTGGAGTGGCATTTATAATGACAGTATTAGGTAAATAACTCAGGCACCCAAAGACAAAATTCATCCCTTAAGGTCATGATCTGGATTAAAGTAAGAAAATCATGGAGTTTGGAAACTATGAAGCAAGGAAATGGATTATACTAATAAGTGAATTCACTGATTTTTTTGTGGTCTGACAGATAAAATGCAGGTAGTATTTTCCATTCTGTTATTATTCTTAGTGTTATCTAACTTATTAGTACGTTGACAAGGTATGTATGGCCATTACACATTGTACAGAAGGCAGGGTTGTACAGACAGACAACTATTTTCTACATACTTATTCTACAGAGCAACTTCTGCACAGCTCTGACGTACAATTTATATATAAATAGATATGCATATTAAACCCATTTGCTGTCAGGGCTTAGTCCTTTTATTTTAACTGCTTATGGCCTCAAATCCATTTTTTTCTCAGATTAAAAATGATGTACTTTCTGTTCAGTCATAGGCAGCAACCCTGCATGAAGATCACAATTCTCAGTGAAGGCTATTTACTCACAGGGAAGGTTCAGTGCTGTCCTCACATACCAAAACCCCATCTTCACCGGCTTCCCATAAAACCCTAGCAAGCTCACTCAGGATCGCTTCTCCACTTGTAGCCCCTGGCTGTACCCTTAACAGGCAATGTGACTTTAACACTTGTCCAGAAGCAGCACAGCACTGTGCTCTCCTCTGAGGCAAACTTGCAACAGCCTCAGGAAAGTGCATGAGTGCAGCTCTTCTGCCTCCAGGCTTGAGCTGCCAGGTGCCCAGCCAGTGCTGGGAGAGCACAGAGCTGCAGCTGCACCTATGCAATAACGGACCATTCAGGACTGCGCCGCTGCCAAAGACTGGAGACGCATTTCTGCCAGTAAAACTTGCAAGGCATCAAAACGCTCTTCCACGGAGGCCAAGAGCAAATTGATGACCAGCTAGGATCCTAGATCACATCTGATGGCATCTACGTCTCATTTCTATAATCCCAAATAAGAGTCCAAAGGAGTCCAAAGACCAACAGGAATTTCAGCATGGCACTAGTCCCAGTGAGCTCATCCTGCCTGTCCTGCAATATCTTTATAGCAGATGTACTCATGGAGAATGAGGGAGGAGGCCTAACCTAAACTGTCTGTGTCTCTTCTGATATCTTTGTGAACCCGAGTGCCATACAAAGGTCATAAATTCCTGCCTATAAAACCATGATATTCAATGTTTAATTGAACAACAGGACAGCCCTAAAAAGACACACTTTGCTGCCTGAGGAGAGGCTGCAGCATGCTGGCTAGATCACACTGATAAGAACTGAGGTATGTTAGTTCAAATTCTTGCCCTGAACCAGTGATGACATTTCCTTTTGGATGCCCTGCTGCCTACTAGCAAATTATTCAATGGCTGACTGCTGCTGGCTTTCTTTGGCTTTGTATAAAACTTGTACGTAAACAACAGGAAAAGAATATAATGCTTTAAAAATATAATTAAAGCACTAATAGGTGAATGGGGAGATCTGAATGCTGGTTCCTATTTCAGGCAAAACAGATGGTCCCCTGCAGACTTCTCAGGCCAGTGGTCAGATATTGCTTACAGGTGCACTTTCCCTTAGAGGGAAATGGGGATGAACCCTGCGTTTCCAGATCCTTCCGACAGCTGCAATTTGGGGCAACCCTAAGGGATATTGCTACATCATTGCTTTTGATGATAAAATGCTGTGTTTTCCTACAAACACAATGGGTACTAAAGTGTGTAGCTGTGCTCGTGCAGGAGCCAAGTCCAAGGGGTGACTAAGCCATGCAAGAGGCAAAAGTCAGTGCTGGCTCTTCCACATCCCCTCTTCAAGTGCCTGTCGGAAAATCCACACCTTGCAGTGGGACACTGTGCATGGGTTTGTTACCCTAAAGCAGGCACTGACCAAGGCACCACCTCCACAAGGCAGAGAGGAAAGCAGTGCAGTAAATTAGTGCTCAGGATGATGGCTGCAGAGAAAGCTCAGGAAGCCATAAAATAAAGATACCATGAAATAAACGGAAAGATTATTTGTAATTAATTGCTCTTATAAAGGATGATGTAAAGCAGACTTAAAATTACAGAGAATTAGTCTGGCAATTGAAGATTTTGCACACACTGTCATGGTTACTTCAAAACTGTCTATATACCACACTCTAACAGGCTTAAAGGAGTTGAAACAGAACTTTTAAATAATTTGTGTTTTAAATAAAGAAGGCTATTTGTAGTAATAATACTTTTGATGAAGGGTTCAGAGTCAAGTGATACATGTGATTGATGTCCATAATAATTGCACACTTCTGTAATCCTTCCTTACCCGTAAGAGTTTTACATTTTGGATATTATTAATATTCAGACAAAAATAACTTGTGGGCTGGGCACTAGCATGTCCTGAACATGGCAGAGAATTAATCTATTTTTGTAAATCTGTTTAAGAATGATGGATACTTTTTCCTGCTTGAGTAAACACTAGCTAATTCTCTAGACCTCTCTTTTCTGCTTGTGAAAATCCAAGTCCAAATGATTTCACGGATATTTAAAGGATGGTGTCAAATACTGACTACACAAAGATGAATTTCTCCACTTGATAAAGACCTGATACTATTCATTACATTGCAAACATTTCAACACTGGAGTTTTCTTGTGGTTTAATTTGTAAGAGAGAACACAATGAACTTAGGAACAACAAAAATGGAAAGAAAAAATGAGGCTGCTGAAATGTAGCCACCAAACTAGACTTCAAGTGAAAATATCACACTTGTTTTTATTCTAGATAAGCAACAGGGCAGCTGGGAATAAACATGGTTTGAAATTTTCTTCATCTCTTTAATGAGTTCAAAGAGGCTGAACAAAGACATAGAAGAGTTGAACATTGCTGTGTACAACACGGTAAACAGATTAAAATTTTATACCTGAGCAAAAAAAAGGAATTTAACTATTAACTACGGCATGCAGAATAACTGATAAGTTATCACATTAACATAGCATCCTGTTATTAGGTTACACTCAGATGTTCTTAATTTTTACAAAGGCTAAAGATGGAAAAAGCTCCGAGACAAGATGAGTCTGTGACATAAAACCACAATAAGGAAAAGCACTTTACCATCTAGCAGCCTTTCCAGAGGATCAGAATTATCTGCTGTTTTATTATCCAGGCAGAAGCAGCAACAATTCAAAGCCTGTGGAGTTAATAACACATTAGACATTTAAGCAGGTCCTGAAAATGAAAATATTAGCAGTTTATGAAGTGCTCACAGAAGACCTGAGCCTGCATTCCCTGCCCTCAAATGCCACTTTAAAGCACTGCATTTGTGAGCTATTCCCAGAGCAGAATGAAAGGCAGGAATCTGCAGGGAATGACTGATCAAGTCACAGGCTCGTGATTTTCTCACCAGCATAACAACTGCCAATTCTTAAGGGATGATTTTTTAACCCATTTGATTGGCCAAAATCCACATTTCAGCTTATGTAGAAACTCGACCTTTCCTCCCACTGAATCCAGTATTTGGATGTGTTTGGTTTTTCTTTACTCTTCTGTTTTCTCCACATAATCTATTTCAAATGCTCTGGTTTGAAATAGTCTAGCACAAGTACTGCGTAAAAGAAGTAACATATTTCTCTTCCTAATTGCTTTGTCTTTGCAAAAGATGCCCGTGGGAGAGAAGGGGCCTGAAAAATTTGAGGTTTAACCACCACAGCTGATTCCCCCACCAGACAGGCTTCTTTCTCCTGGCAGACTTCTGCACTCCTTGATCTCCACATCAAATATAAAAACTACCCATTCCCACCACCAATACTCCTGTGCTACAAATCAGCCATTTGCCTTCCTCCAGCAAAACCAGCAAACCCTGCACTTGTCATTTAGACTTGTCAAGAAGATATGGGAGGCATGGAAGAATTTTTATTTACCCTGTTAGAGACAGCCATAAACAAAGCCTCTCCCTTTTACTTCCTTGCAGCTGTAGATTTACATACTCTTGATGTCAATCAACTCCCCTCAAATCATAATACCTGCCTTGACTTTCCTGCTACTGTTCTTTCACCATTTATAAATAAAACTATGCATTGAAAATGCATGTACCAAAATGGGTTCATCCCTTTGTCCACAACATACTCATTTCTTCTTTACAGTCAGACATCTTAGACATTGGTAGGTTGTGTGAAAGAGTCCCCAGGGAACTGAATCCTCTTGGCTTCTAGTTTCTTCCTGGCTTTGAAAGCTGCAGATACTTCAGGGTGGATGGAGTCCAGCCGCTGTTCACACTGGAAGGCCGTGAGGAAGGCCGTCCTGTAGTTGTTATTCATCCAGCCATAGAGAAGGGGGTTAGCGAACGTTGAGCACATGGCAATGACATGGAACACCGTGTAGATCAGTTTGTACTCTTTCAGGTCTAACACCTGACTGTCAATGTCACTGACCAGCTGGAAGGTGTGAAAGGGCAGCCAGCTGACAGCAAACACCACAACCACGCACACCAGCATCTTGGTGGTTTTCCGGCGCCGGTGGTGATAGTGGTCATTCCCCGCCCCAGGGCTAACGTGGTTCTTGAGCTTGGTCCAAATACGGATGTAGGCATAGGAGATGACTGCCAGAGGCAGAACATACTGGATCAGGAGCATGGAGATGCTGTAGATGGTGCCATAGTTGAGTTGCCCCTCCCCTGGCCACTTCTCAGAGCAGACCACAATCTTGAAGTCAGGAATGATCTCAATCAACGAGTACTCACGGAAGATGGCCAGAGGACTTGCCAACAAGGCACTGACTGCCCAGGCAACTCCTATAATCAGGAAGCTGATCCGCTTAGAGATTCTGCTTTCCAAGTGGTAGACGATGCAGCGGTGACGATCCAGAGCGATCACAGTCAAAGTGACAGTGGACACGTGGACAGCAAGGGCCTGGGCATAAGGCACCAGGTGGCACAAGACCGGGCCCAGTTTCCATTCACCCAAGAGCGTATAAACCAAAGTGAAGGGCAGGCACAGCGTGTTCACCAGCAGGTCAGCCACTGCCAAGTTGGCAATGAAGAAGTTTGTCACTGTGCGCATGCTTTTGAATTTGATGATCACGTGGATCACGAGGGAGTTCCCGATCACTCCCAGCAGGATGATGGAGCAGTAAGCAAAGATGAGAATTATTTGTACTTCAACAAGTGTTGTGCTGTCCTTCAGTTCTGGTTTAGGGTCCAGAGCCAATTCGTTGAGTGGTGTGGTGTATCTTGTCAAGTACAGCTTAGTGAACAGCTCCATTTTCATTTCATCTGTCTGGTTTTCCTCACCTACTGCTTCCAGGGGCCCCATCCTCGCAGCACCTTGGTCTAAGCCACAGAGCTGCCTCTGAAAACAAAACAGTACAAGAACAAGTGGGGAAATTGGTCCACATGGGGTAAGACAAGAAGCAAAGAGCTAAAGCTACATCTCTTTCCTAACCCACATGCTACACTGCAGGATTAAGAGCAGATCTGTCTTAATATACTTGAATTCTCTTGCCCGTACATTCTGAAGGCTGATCCAGTAATATTATTTAGGCATGAATCCTGCTGAAAATTGGAACAGATTTCAAAAGCATTCCAAAGACAAAGTTTGCCTAAGTAAATGCAGAAGGATTAAGATCCTGCTGGGCAGCATATAATTTTTTTACAATCCACTACCTAAAACTAGTGCTTATTTAGCACAAATCTTCCAGTAGTATCTTTGGGAATTCTACATGGAAAGCACCCTCCAGACCCTTATTAGCAAAATAATCTTCCAGCTTTTCCTTAATGAAAAGTGTTTCCTTTAAATAGTTACTAAACTCTTACAGGTTTTTGCCCTTCCTTAATATCAGCTAACTGCTGGGGTCTTTCTTTAAGAAACCTTGTTTTACAATAGTTTGTACAATGAGGCAACTAAAAAATACCACTTAAATAGAACTGAAGTAATAGCATTTCTTTGAAATGACTGCGTAATTTATTCATGCTGAAATCAACTCAAGAAACAATTGAAACACAGTTATACATGATATTTCCTTTCTGTGTGATGTTTCAGAAAACAGAGCTCCTTGGAGGCTGCCAATCAGGCATTCATTTTTGGCTGCAGTCAGAACGAAGAGCAAATCATTATCCTGCTGAAGTAAGTAAGAATTTCACCACTGGCATAAAAATCACTTTTTTTTTTTTCCTTTCTTACACAGGCTGAGCCAAATTCTGTGCTACCCTAAGACTTCAATAGGCACAATATATGAATGGTTTACAATCAGTTGCTGACTTGGACTTCAGTCCAATGTAAAAAAGTACACATCCCCATGAAAACTGCCCAAAGTATGGGTGGCATGCTAACCAAGAACTGAGAACCTGGGGACTCCTTTCCTTGGCCTGGGAAAACAATAAGAATTTACCAGTGCCAAGCAAACTTACCAATAAAACACCACTGTTTGCCACCAAGGGGAAAGCCAGTCCTGAGTTCCTCACTCTACTTCCCCATTCATTACCTTCCCTAAGGAAAGCAAGAGAAGAAATGTCACTTTCTTGCCATCAAGTGTCACACATAGCTTAACCCTCCTCAAATTCAAGTCTACCTAAAGAAACAGCTATTGATGTGTCTGGATGAACATGGCTTTTGAAAAATTCTTGTTCTTTTTTGATCAGCTTCATTTAATTCCTTCCATCTTCAGAGAAACATTTCAGAGGAACAGAAATTTCCCCCCTCTGTTCCCAGTAACTATCAGTGAGTGACATCCTTCAGTATGGTTTCCAAACTGAGAAAGGAGCATTGTCTACCATTGTCTACCTGTCTACCAGCAGGAGACTGAACCCTTTTTTTTTTTTCAGTGCCCACACAACATCCCAAAGAATTTCTCAGGGCAGGCTATTTTTGCAAAAGAAGCAGATTGACTGCATGAACTGAAAGGCATTTCCCCCCAGCTAAACAGGTCAGAATTATGCCATACTGTTTAGTCTACATTTATTCAACAATTAATAGTGTAAGCCTGAGAGGTGAAACACCACAAGACACATAGCTGAGACGTGCCAGCTGCTCATATTAGTGTACACTGCTGATTTTAGCAGTACAACCGGTTTTCAATTACTAGCCTAAGCAATGGATGTCAGGAAGGGATTCCTTATCAACACACCTTTAGTCCACCAGCTTAAAAACGCAAGAGATCCACCACAATTTGCGCAGTCAAGGCTATGCAGAAGTTGAGAACTATGATGAGCACTTTCCTTTGACCCATTCCTACACCTAGGAATAGCGCTTCCATATATTATCACAGCAGAGATTTGGTGAGGTCCCAGGACTGTCAGATACTTCAAAAATCTCTTTTTCTTTTTTTTTTTTTTTTTTTCAGTGCAGGTCATGTCTACACACAGAAGTAGATAGGTGAGAGGGCTGACAAATATAAATTCTTTCCCTTCTTTGCCCTAAATCCAGGCAGAAGGATGTAGCTCAGCCAAATAATATAGCTTCCCTTTCTTCCCAAAAGTATTTTCACCCATTTCTCTAGTCCCCGACTTTCTGTTGATTTCTTCTTGCAACTCCTTTTTAGCAAAGCCTTCTCTTGCTCTGACACTTTTATTTTATTTGTTACTGCCCTATTCAGGCTGATGAAAGATGCTTTGGTCTTGTCAATAAGACAAAGCTGAGGGAGAAAGAAGGGACAACCACAGTTTAAAACAGAAATGAGCTCGTGTGTCAGCAAGCGATGAAATAAACCAGACAAGTTTGACATTGTCGGTGGGACAGTTATGTGGGCAAAATATCAGTTGCTTTCAAAAAATGGGGATAAAACTAAGGTGACACTCCAGGTAGCGTTTGACAGGACCCTTTCTGCTTTTGTTTTGGGATAAACTCTTCAGGTGATAGCATTTACTGGCACACCTTGCATACTGCACCACACCGGGGCTTTTCCCCGTTTTTTTCCCCCTAGCAGTCAGATCCTCATAGTCAGGCATCAAATTGCGTCTAACTTTCGGCCGAGAAAGGCCCAAAGAGGATTTACATGGGTTCTGAGAGCAAGTAAGCAAAAAGGGCGGAATACGTGATTACATTAGCAAGCAGCATTCCCATCAGGACCGCAGTGCCTGCGCTGGGAAAGGGGCTGGGGTTGCTGGAGGCGAAGCTGGCAGCACACGCGCCTCTGGGATGCGGCGCCGCTTCCCTCCCGCCGCCCGGAGCCGTTCCCGGGGGGAAACACCTATGCCGGAGGCAGACACCTATCCCGGGGGGCAGACACCCATTCCGGGCGGGAGACACCCATTCCGGGCGGGAGACACCCATTCCGGGCGGGAGACACCCGTGCCCGGGCGCTGCGGGGATCCCGCCGCCGCCCCGTGCCGGGAGCGCCGCTCCGTCCCCCCTTCCCGTTCTTACCTTCCTCTCTCCGCGGGCAGGCGAGCAAGGCACGGCCGGCTGCTGCCCCAGGAGCCGGTGTGCCAGGGCAGGGCAGGGCAGGCAGGGCGGGGAGCGCAGCCCCTCGCTCCGCAGCGGGGC